>ML435441.1:155133-214270 GCA_005239525.1 Nicotiana knightiana | reverse complement strand
AAATTGTATATTTGAGCTAGTAAGGCTATGTGTAGAGTATATCTTCGAGAAATTTTGAAATCCGAGCATGTGGGCTCGAGGGCATTTTGGTCAATTCACTGAGCGGAGTTGGGAAATTATATAATTTGAATTGTTGCAAATATTAGAGTATATTTTCATTGGTTTGTCGTTATTTGGATAGTTTTGGGGCGTTGTGCGTCCATTGGAACCGTCGGAAGGGCTTGGAAGCTGGTTATGTAATTTCGGAGCAAGGTGAGTCTCCTTTCTAACTTTGTGAGGGGGAATTGTCCCCCTAGGTGAACTAAATGAATACATGCTATTGATTGGGGGGGATACGTACGCACGAGGTTGCGTGAGTCCGTGCGTAGCTACTATTATGCCATGTCCGGGTAATCTAGGACCCACTAGCATGCTTTACTTGTTGTACTTGTGACCTTCTCAATAAAATATCATGTGATGCTTTCAATTAGTATCAAAATCTTTGAGAAGGATAGAGTTTACTTTTCTTAATCACCTAGAAGGAAAATTGATTCTTCCTTGGATCATTGTGTTTCGGATAAATCTATAGAGTTTGGAACCCTGTCGAAATTGGCAAGTAAATCTCCAGAAAGGTTTTAAATACTATTCTCATGTTTATTAGAAGGAGAATTTTATCACTTCATTGAACAACTAATTTTCCTGATAAAAATGTGGTTATTGGTGTGAATATGTGTAACTTTGGGTGCCTGAGTCGCATGTATGATTCGCGAGTAGGATGACCCTGTATTTATGTATATTTATACGAGGACCTGAGTCGTAGGTATGATTCGCGAGCAGGGTAGCCCTAGTATTATGTTAACCGCATCGCATGTTCGATTCGCGAGCAGGGCAGATAGATGCATCTATGGTTCGGGCCGTTCGACCCTCGGCAGTGCATATTTTATTATTGTTGGTCCGCGTCGTTCGACCCTCGGCATTTTTCTTGCGCATGGTAATTGTTGCGTATTTTCTCTAATTATTATTGTTTATTGGCCTAAGAAGTTGAAAAATTGCCAACTGAAATGACGAAGATTTAATGTGTTAAATGTAAAAGAAGTTGAGATTTCTTATCCCTTATTATTATTAAATTTTCCTATGTTACTCATGCTTAGAATCTCACTTAATTATACTAAACTGACTTATAGCAAGTGTCAAATTTGACCTCTCGTCACTACCTTTTTGAGGTTAGGAGGGATACTTACTGAGTACACGTTGTTTTCGTACTCATGCTACACTTGATGTGCATTTTGTTTCACAGGTACCTTCATAGCAATATGGCTGACTTGGAAACTTAGACGAGCTGCACCATTTGGAGACAACCCGCAGTCAGTAGAGTCTTCCTCTATGTATTGTATTCTCATTTTTATTCCTTGTCCAAGTTATATTTCGGACAAGTTTTATAGAATCTGTAAAAATTCTTAGAAATTGCTCATGTACTTGTGTCACCAGGTTCTGGGATGTGTTTGGGATACATTTTATCAAAAGGATTTTTATTTAGATATTGTGTGTTAAGTGAAAAGGTAATGATTTCAAAAATGCTAAAACAAGAAATTTAACTTATACCATTTAATGATTGGCTTGTCTGACAGTGGTGTTCGGCGCCATCACGACCTTATGGATTTTGGGTCGTGACAACTTGGTATCATAGCTCTAGGTTCCCTTAGGTTTCACGAGTCATGAACAAGTCTAGTAGAGTCTTGCGGATCGGTACAGAGACTTATGTACTTATCTTCGAGAGGCTACAGGGCTGTTAGGAGTACTTCCCTTCTTGATTCCTCATTGTGCGATTTGATTCCTTTAAGGCTTATGCCTATGTTTCTTCCTACTCAAACTTACGCATCGCGGAGTGCTTGCTATGAATCGGGAATTTGAGGAATTGAAATGGTGCTACGGATATGGTGCGAGATGTTTTCCATGTGTAGTTAATTGGGGATGTTATTGTTTCCCTGCAGAAGAATATTATGTTGTTTCGGCTTGGTTGCTGTGTTTATGAGAATTTTGAGGCTATGCTCATATTGTTATGATGCTTACGATTGGTTATCGCGCAGTGTTGATATGATGGTAGAATGCTTGCCCATATGTCGGGGTAATGAATGACTTAAAGGGAGGTCTTCTCAGAGTGTAATTTCGAGATTTCAGTATTTTAGTTCCGGCGGAGGAAGGGAAATTGGACTATGAATGTTCAAGTCTGGGGGAATAAAGTAATAAGACTTGGTGTTATCAAGCGAGGTGGAATTTTCATCTGTGTTGTGGTATCGTTGTTTTGATCGAATAAAATGTGTTAAGTTCGCCGGTGTTATAGTTCTTCGGTTGCATTGGGTCAGAGTGTTGTGAAGTAGTATTGAAGAAGCGTTTGTCAGAGATCGTGGTGTGTGGTGTTTCAGAACTGAATAGTTATTTCTAATGAAGGAAACTCGAGAAAGATGATCTTCGAAGAGTTTGAAGTCATGGTGATCTGTTGGTTTAAGAGCTACAAAGAATGATGTTGAATTGGGTAGCATAGGATGAAGGAAGACATGTGAGAAGTATCAGGCGACGGCTAAATTTTTAAAAGGCCAGGCGTAAGGAAAGGAGGTCAGGTAGTGCTTAAAGGGATGAGTTTAACCAAAGTGGGAGAGTGGCAGCATAGTGGTGGATTAGAGTATATTTTAGCGCATTTAGTATATGTCCATGAGGAGCAGACGGACTGGTAAAGTTGGTGAATGAGAACAGGCTTAGGATGGGATATTGATGTTGTAGGGGGTGTGCAGTACGACGTCGTTGGGAGGTGTCAGTTGGTGATTTCCACAGGTGGGTTATCTCCTGTGAGTAGGTTAGTGGTTGTGTGGTTGACAAGTTTCTATGAGGGATTCTAGTGGCTATTCAGTAGGAGGCAGAATGTGTGAATGATGCTAGAGAATTTGAGTATTTAGGGAGTGCTAACAAGAGAATTTAGAAGAATTGGACGGATTGGTTGAGAAAGATCTTGTTAACAACGGGGAAAGGATCTCAGCAGAGTCCAGAGTGGTGCAAGGAGTAGCTTCGGGATAAGTGGGGGAGCCCACCACCTGCAGTTGGGTTGTAGGATTGTGTTATCATGAGGTTGCAGATTGTCGGCGTGTTGGCAAGTTATTACGGCTAAGAGAAAGAAGTAGAATGGTGATTGTGCATGGGATTTGATAAATATGTGCACAAGTTGGCCTTGTCGGAACAGGGTTAGGCTTTGAAAGATTCAGAATTTATGCTTAAGGCATAGGCGAGTTGTAAGGGTAGTGACTCAGTCATGTACTTCATTGAGAGGATGTTCATGTGCTAGAAGAGCCTCGGAGTTGATTGTATTCAAGGCCAGTCATAGTGGGTGACTCTCAATAGTGGTCCTAATAAATTCGAAAGTTAAGAATGCAGCATTTAAGGGTTTCAGGCAGTAGTATGATTAAGAGTCGAGCTTTTGCAGTATAATTCCCAAGAAAGGGAAAATAATTGGAGTGTTCTATATTATTTTCAGCGTGCAGGATAGTATTGGAGGAGTGAGAGAAATAAACTCTGGGTTGTAGAAAGATTATCAGGAGTGTGTGAGACGGGTTGCGGGATTTAGGCAGCATGGTCTCGTGAATCAAGGTCACTCGGGATGAGTGAGGATTGATTTTGTTATGAGTTGAATGGGGTTACTATTATTTCTGAGGCAATTAAGGATGATTAGAGAGAAGATGGATTGGTTATCCATGGTTGAAATGGCATATGTACGGCAGTGATCAGTTTTGTCAGTGTGATTAAATTATGCATGTGGTTTGGGCCGGTGTGTGCGGGGCTTGTCGGCCTTCGTAATAGATTTCAAGTGGAAGCATTCGAGTGCTATGGCCTGTCGGGTGTAGGCGAATCCCGGAAGGTTTATGGTGGTTCAGACCACTACTTAAGGATTTGCATGTTGGATGATTGTGAGAATTCGCTTAAGTGTTGTTATTGTTCTTTTGAATTGAGGTAAGTAAGAGGTTTTTATATGATGAGGTGTTTCCCCTATTAGTTGTTTAGGAATTATGATGGAATTCTTGCGCAATCTCATAATTGGCATGTTAGGTGCAGTAAGCAGTATGTAATTGGAAGTAAGGATCAAGATTGCGGTTCGGTGTTGGCAAGGATGTCATGAGCTCCGGCGAGCAAGAAAAAGGGATTTGAAAGTTCAGAGTAAGATAGTGTTATCTTCAGTGTCACCTGAGATCGATATTCGGTGAAAGAGGTTTGTATCATGGTCATGGGTTCTTGATGGGTTTGCAGTATTAGTGTGGTCCGTGTTATGGATGTGCAGACTTGTTACCTGGTGTGGAAGGTCGTGGGAGCATAACCACGAGAAGATTGTATAAGTGTGACATGTATTCACCTGATTGGTTGAAGATTTAGACCAAGTATAAGGAAGTGCAATATTGCTTATTTGAGGATTTATGCCAGGAAGGTGTTCGGTTCAGTTGGTTGTGGATTGTGGGGTGTTTGTCCCGGCTATGATGGTTGTTCTAGTGTATTATGAGAGGAAGTGGGTTATTATGGACCCAGGTTAAGCTATTGGCCTAGTTCAGTGCAAGCAGAATCGACTTGAAGTGTGTGAATGGATTAAAAACAAGATTATGGGCTTCATGTGAGTTAGATGTGTTCATTTCAGTATAGCGCTCCTCAAGGAGGGGTGTTGGAACATCAGGTGATTGTTCTGTCTTCGTTCATTTCATGTAATATTACGTCGTGCCGTGTGAGTTGTGGAACGGCTTGAGGAATTCCTATGTGTTAAGATTCAGCGTAGTGATGATGTTATGTGAGCAGGAGAGATCTTGAGATTCAGATTGTGTATCACACCTCAGTTGTACTTGAGTTTTGTAGCATATGGCTCTATCTGTCCCCCCAGGATGGTATTGTGCACTTAACGTGCTTGTGACCGATGTTCGATATGTGTAATAGTGAGCAATTCAGCTCCGTGTATATTTCCTTATGTGAATTTTATGATGGGATCGGGTGGAACGTCGCCACGGGTATGCTATTTGGATCGGGTTACACGCTGCAACAGTGTGATGATGAGTAAGGTTCCTATATTTATTTTTCTTGTGTTTTACTTTCTATTTTCTGAGAAGAGTTCATAATAAGTTGCGCGAGTTGAGTAGTCTTTTCCTGAGTCATTTCTTTATGTATCATGTTTGAGTTATGGCCTATTGGCGCGTTGTGGTGTCATGAGAGACTATTGGTCATGTCTGGGGTGATTGGTTGTCTGAGCAATTCATACTGGGTAAGACGAGGTTATCGGATCAGGGATCAGTGCGATAAGATTATGTAAAGTATATTACAGGACAATTACCATTATTTGGTTCGTAATGAGATGATGATTTTAGTCAAGGGAAAAGATTCAACGTTTGGTTAACTCTGCAATTGGTTAGAAATTTCTACACATACCCTCCGTTATGGTGGTATCATCAGCATTATACCGGGATGTATGTATGTATATTATAAGGTGCATTGGGAGCATCAGATTCGTAGAATTTTGGCTGTTAAGGTTCAGGGAATGTCATGGTGCCTAGATGATGAATTATGCGGTGCATGGTCCTGATTCAGCAAAGGTACCAGTCATGTTCTGGTACCTCGTGTGGTAGTTGGTACGGTGTTCATATATTAAAAACAGGCATGGCAGAGAATTTCAAGTGTTGGAACTGAGTTCTGAGCTTATTGTATGGATAAAAGAGGATATCTTCAGATTTGATCAAGCGAATGTGCTCAACTAGGTTGTGGTAGCACGGGCAGGTGCACGAGGCGTTTAACAGTGATTTCAGATAACTCCAGAGCAGTTCTTGGCACGTTCGAGGACGAACGTATGTTTAAGTGGGAGAGAATGTAACGACCCGACCGGTCGTTTTGAGCTCTAGCACGTCGTTTAGTAGTTTGAGGTCATGAGCATCTTTATTTCAAGTATTATGACTTGTCGGTGTGGCCGGAACTGAATTTCAGGAAGTTTGGAGTCAATTTAGGAAGAAAATTCTCAATTCGGAAGCCTTAAGTCGGAAGAATCAACTATGATTGGAATTTTGAGTAAACGACCTCCGAATCAGGAATTGAAGGTTCCAGCAGGTTCATATGATGATTTTGGACTTGGGCGTATGTCCGGATCGGGCTTTGAATAACCCGGGAGCATTTCGGCGCATATTATGGAAGATATCATTTTAGAAGAATTTCATAAATTTCGGCTAAGGCATTTCAGTGTCATAGATGTCCGAGTCTGGGAATAGCTTTGTATGGTGATTCTGGAGTTGGGAGCGCGATCGGAAGTGAATTCGAATGTCCGTAAGTCATTTTGAAGTCATTTGGCTAAAGATAGAAATTTCAAGGTTTTTGAGATGTTTGACCGAGAGTTTGACTTTTTGAGATCGGGGTCGGATTCCAATTCCGAAAGTTGGAGCAGGTCCGTAATGTCGAATATGACTTGTGTGCAAAATTTGGGGTCAATCGGACGTGATTTGATAGGTTTCGGCATCGGATGTAGAAGTTTGAAATTTCAAAGTTCATAAAGCTTGAATTGGAGTGTGATTCATGATTTCGACGTTGTTTGATGTGATTTGAGGCCTCGAGCGAGTTCGTATAATGTTCTGGGACATGTTGGTATAATTGGTTAAGCTCCCGAGGGCCTCAGGTGAATTTCGGAAGGCTAACAGAATGGATTTCGGGTCAAAATAGCTGCTAAAATTTCTGATGCAAATCTGTTTTGGACAGCAACTGATGCATCAAAGAGCTAACTTTGGAAGTGTATATATCAAAATCTATAAGTAATCTAAGAATTTGCAAAAAAAAAAAAAAAATTTGTATCCCTTGCATTCTAGTTTCCAGAAAGTTAAACCATTCATGATTTGAATATTTGATCAGAAAGTTATTATCGATTGAAGATGGCTGGTGAAGCAGTTTCGACAGAATTTACTGATGCATGGAGCCAACTTTAGAATCTCATATCTCGGAATATATAAAGGGTTATATGGTTTACAACCTATTAAACTAAATATCTTCGAGTCTAGTTTCTAAATATTCAAACCGTTTGTCATTTGAATATTTCTACAAGGAGTTATGGGCGTTTACAGCAAGGGAAAATTGTAACAGGATGTACAATCTCCACAGCGCAAGGAACAACTCGATGAAGCCTGGGCAGATTGTTTTAAACACGAGTTTTCTTTCATTTCTTTCATTTGGTTTGGACGATTTTGGAGAGCTCAAGGAGAGATTTTCACCAAGCAACACTAGGTAAGTGATTTCTTCTTATTTTTGAGTTAAATATGTGATCTTACATGGATTTAGACATGAACAATTAGTATAAATTTGAGATTTTTGGGGAAGACCTAGAATTTGGAATTTTGGACTTTTACCATGAATTTGAGCATGAAAATTAGAGGATATTTTATATTTGAGTTAGTAAAGCTATGGGTAGAATTTATCTTCGAGAGATTTCGAAATTCGGGCACGTAGGCCCGAGGGCATTTTGGTCAAATTTTCGAGTGCAATTGGGAACTTATATAATTTGAATTGTTACAAGTATTAGAGTGAATTTTTATTGGTTTTCCCGTTATTTGAATAGTTTTGGGGCATTGTGCATTAATTCGAGTCGTCGGAAGGGCTTCGAAGCCGGTTATGGAATTTCGGAGCGAGGTAAGTCTCCTTTCTAACTTTGTGAGGGAGAATTGTCCCCATAGGTGAACTAAATGAATACATGCTATTATTTTAGGGGCCTACGCACGCACGAGGTGACGGGAGTCCGTGCGTAGCTACTATTATGCCATGTCAGGGTAGTCTAGTACCCACTAGCATGCTTTACTTGTTGTACTTGTGACCTTCTCAATAAAATATCATGTGATGCTTTCAATTAGCATCTAAATATCTGAGAAGGATAGAGTTTACTTTTCTCAATCACCTAGAAGGAGAATTGATTCTTCCTTGGATCATTGTGTTTCGGATAAATCTATAGAGTTTGGAACCCTGTCGAAATTGGCAAGTAAATCTCCAGAAAGGTTTTAAATACTATTCTCATGTTTATTAAAAGGAGAATTTTATCACTTCACTTAACAGCTAATTTTTCTGATAAAAATGTGGTTATTGGTATGAATATGTGTAACTTTGGGTGTCTGAGTCGCATGTATAATTCGCGAGCAGCATGACCCTGTATTTATGTATATTTACACGGGGACCCGAGTCGCAGGTATGATTTGTGAGTGGGGTAGCCCTAGTATTATATTAACCGCGTCGCAAGTTCGATTCGCGAGCGGGGCAGAAAGATGCATCTATGGTTCGGGATGTTCGACCCTCGGCATTGCATATTTTATTATTGTTGGTCCGCGCCGTTCGACCCTCGGCATTTTTCTTGCGCATGATAACTGCTGCTTATTTTCTGTAATTATTATTGTTTATTGGCCTAAGAAGTTGAAAAATTGTCAACTGAAATGACGAAGATTTAATGTGTTAAATGTGAAAGAAGTTGAGATTTCTTATCCCTGATTATTATTAAATTTTCCTATGATACTCATGCTTAGAGTCTCACTTAATTATACTAAACTGACTTATAGCAAGTGTCAAATTCGACCTCTCGTCACTACTTCTTTGAGGTTAGGCGGGATACTTACTGAGTACACGTTGTTTTCATACTCATGCTACACTTGATGTACATTTTGTTTCACAGGTACCTTCATAAAAATATGGCTGACTTGGAGACTTAGATGAGTTGCATCATTCGGAGACGACCCGCAGTCAGCAGAGTCTTCCTCTATGTATTGTATTCTCATTTTTATTCCTTGTCCAACTTGTATTTCGGACAAGTTTTGTAGAATCTGTAAAAATTCTTAGAAATTGCTCATGTACTTGTGTCACCGGGTTCTGGGATGCGTTTGGGATCTATTTTATCAAAATGGATTTTTATTTAGGTATTGTGTGTTAAGTAAAAAGGTAATGATTTCAAAAATGCTTAAACAGGAAATTTAACTTAACCATTTAATGATTGGCTTGCCTAACAGTAGTGTCCGGCGCCATCACGACCTTATGGATTTTGGGTCGTGACATGAACTTGTCCTAAACTCAGTCTGGAATCTTTATCACTTTTCTCTCATTCATGTCCTTTGATAACTTTTCTGCTAGTATGTCTTGAATTCCTTGGATTCCACATGATTACTTGACTTTAGCCTTAATACCATATCTCAATATTTTTCTGTGATTAGACAAAGTTGTCCTAAATGTTAGCATGTATACTTAGCTTAATTAAGCCTTTTAGATTTTACTTATTAAAACTATATACTTGAGCATGAACAACTTTGCAAATCTTGCCAATTTCTCTTCTTAGTGCAATTCTGCCTACATATTCTGTGTTTTAAACTCTGTGATGATGGCTTTTCTAAAATCAATCCTGTTTTAAAATATGTCCTTTACCATTGTCTCTTTTGTATACTGCTACCTTAAACTCTTATTCTTAGGTCCTTAAGTTCTATCCTTAACCTCCTCAGTGTGAGCACTGCTCGGGGTCCATGACCCTTGTGAACTCTGACACACTGGGGTTTGGTTCCTTATCTCTTTTGAATTATTTCTGAGCATTTGGTTCTCTAGTGTGAGCATTGCCCTGGGTCCCTTGAGGCCCTCGGGAACTTTGACACATAGGAAACCTGGTTCTAATATAATCTTTATGATGTGATGTTGTTATGGTGGAAGGCTTGGTTCCCGGGTTTATTTGGGTCTATGAAGGCTCCCTATAGTGTAATTATTACCGTTGTGTGATTTAGTTGATATTCTAGGTTGTAAAACTCTGCAATAACAGATTTGGGGGAAATTTAGTGAAGCTGAGGGGTTTTACTTATATCCTTTTTGTTAAAACTGGGTAGAAAGCCTGCCTATAGGATTTAATTATGTTGATCAAACTATGTGAATATTATGCGGTGTTTAAAAATCCTGCCTATAGGACTTTCATGATCATTTTGATTCTGTATTTTTACATTTGCATACTAGAGATCCTGCTTATAAGACTTTTGTTTAATTCTGTACATTAGAAATCCTGTTGATAGGATCTATACATGTTTTCAACAAATGTGCATTAGCAATCATGCCTACAGGACTTTGTTGTGTGAGATAATTATCCTTCCTGGCAATCTGTTTAAATTCTGCCTTTATACGGTTAATAGATATCATGCCTATAGGGCTAAAATCAATTATAAACTTAGAAATCCTGCCTATAGGGTTTAAAATCAATCCTGCAATAGATGTCATGCCTATAAGACTAAAATCAGTATTTAGAAATCATGCATATAGGGTTCAAATCAATTCAGCATTTAGAAATCATGCCTATAAGGTTCAAATCAATTCAGCAATTAGAAAGCGTGTCTATAGGATTGAAAAGGAGTAAAACTGTCTTTATAAGTTAAAATCAGTGCTACAATTAGAAATCATGTCTATAGGTCTATAATCAACAAGCTTGTAGAAATCATGCCTATAGGATTATGTCGATCGATTCTGAATTCAATCACTACTGTCAATCACTTTGGCAATATATTTGTAGGACTTAATAATGATTCTGGGTTTATAATTGTGACATATTACTACCTGAAGTGCCTAAGTTCATGTTGAATAAAATCAGTAGGCAAACAAATAGGTCATAATGCTCGCCTTAATAAAACTGTCTCGGCATTCTATTTTTCCACATAGATATCCTGCCTATAGGATTCCAAAGTTAATAAAGTTTGTGTGCTTTTGTTGTCTATGTGCCGAGGTTAATGTGAGCCCATACCTGTTCCCTTATCTGAAAGTCCTATTTGTTTTTGTTTGTCGCCTAGATTTCACATTTTAAGTAATATAGGTTGGTCTGGAACTATCCCAAATAAAAGTCCTAATACCTCCAGGGCCATAGGTAAGGGACGAGTAGTGCACGCATAGGTAACAAGCTAGAAACTACTAGAACGCTTAAGCAACAACTTAAAGATAGTAATTGGGCAGTAAGGAAATGATAGTCCATGCTAAGGAGATGATAGTCCATGCGCTACTATGAGTAACACCCCGACTTGAGAGAGTTCCAAAGTATTGCATGGAATGATCCTATAGGCTAAAAAACTTAGGACCCCCCCCCCCCTTATACTCCTGTTTAAAATAAATTGAATATCGTGTTGGTCCAAATTGCTTTCTCCCCTTTTAGATTAATTCGTTTAATTTAAGTTCGTCCAGGACCCACCATTGTGGACCTCGAGGGGTGCCTAACACCTTCCCCTCAAGGTAATTTGAGCCCTTACCCGATCTCAGGTGATGTAAACTGGTTATATGATTTAATTGATCTAGGTTCCCTAGCGCACCTTAATACGTTATGTGGCGACTCTTCCAATTCCAAACCCATCCCGACAAGGAGTCGTCCCAAAAATGTCGAAACCCAATTTTGCGAGGAAAAAGGGGGTGCGACAATGGATCCATGGCCTTCTGAACAGGGTGTTATACCTCATGTTACCCTCAATCATATGTAACTTCGTTTCTTGGATGGTCCCGGCCACTTTCACTGGCAAAGTTATTTCACCTTTGGTGGTTTCGCATGCCATGTTGAAGACGTTAAGTACTCGGTCCGCAGGCACAACATGATCCTATATGCTGAGTTGTTCTATGACCCTTGATCGTATGATGTTGGCCGAGCTACCTGGATCAATCAAAACACGTTTAACTTGAGTTTTATTCATAAGAACATATATTACTATTGCATCGTTATGGGGTTGTGAGATCCCCTCTACATCCTCGTCATTGAAAGAAAAGGTCCCTTCCAGTACATAATACCGAGTTCGCTTTTCCCTTGTGATCGACACCTTGGTGAGCTTAATACTGGTCCCTAAGGAATATCGACCCCTATAACAATCATGTGGATTACGTGTTGTGACTCCTCTTGCGTGTTTGATCTGTTTGAATCTCTGTTTCTGAAGTGATTCTTAGCCCGATCGCTTAATAATTCCCGAAGGTTCTCCTCGTAGAACAACCGGGCTACCTCCTCCCTTAGCTTTCTACAGTCTTCTGTTCTATGACCATGGGTGCCATGATACTTGCAAATTTGATTAGGATTTTTCTGGGCTGGATCGGTCTGCAGGGGTCAAGGCCACCTAGTGTCTTTGATGCGCCCGATGGCTGATACGATAGCTGACGCATCAACGTTGAAGTTATATTTTGACAATCGTGGTGCTTCTTTGGGCTCGACATTCCTGTCGAAACCATTCTTGCTCATGAGCCCTCGAGAGCTCTAACCTTGATCATTTCTCTTATCACCTCAGACGGGGTTGTGCCCAGGCCCATTGTTCCTCTGATCTCTATTGTATGGCTGATAACGATACATGTTTGACCGTGGTTCCCGGTCAATATTCCTCTTGGATATTTCGACGGGCCTGATAGGATAAACGGACCTAGAAGGAGCTCCCAACTGGTAGTCTTCGACCCTAATCTTCGACTGATATCGATTATGCACGTCAGCCTAGGTGACAGCTGGATATTCGATCAAGTTCTACTTTAATTGTTGTAAAGCCACCGAGCTTCGTACATTTAATCCTTAAGTGAAGACCTGAACAACCCAATTAGCGGCAACCGGAGGTAGATCCATGCGTTCCATCTGAAACTGAGACACAAACTCTCTGAGCATCTCGTTATTTTTTTTCTTTTACCTTGAAGAGGTCCGACTTCCTAGTCTCGACCTTTATGACCCCGATGTATTCTTTAACGAAGGAATCTGTGAGCATGGCAAAAGAATCAATAGAGTTGTGTGGCAATTTGTTGTACCATATCATCGCTCCCTTTTATAGGGTCTCCCCAAATTTCTTCAACCCATACAGATTCAATCTCATCGTCCTCCAGATTGTTCCCATTAATTGCACATGTGTAAGAAGTGACATGCTCATTGGGGTTGGTCATTCCATTATACTTGGGAATTTCTAGCATGTAGAGCTTCTTGGGCATTGGTTTAGGAGTCTCTCTAGGAGGGAAGGGATTTTTCACGAACTTCTTTGAATCCAAACCCTTCAAAATCGGTGGTGCCCCCAAAATTTGATCAACTATGGAGTTATATGTTTCCACCTTCTTGTCATTTTCTTCAATCTTATTCTCCCCTGATTCAACTCGCTTTGTCAACTCCTCGAGCATCTTCATGATAGCAGGATCGATCCCTAATTCATTTCGGTTTGGTCTTCTTGACACCGATTCGGCCCTATGAACAACTTCCTGCGATGGCTCGGGCTCGACCCTGCTCGGTGCATGGTTCTAATTTTGAATTTGTGCTATTGCAGCTTGTATATCCTGCAACATTTCGAATATCACTCGAAGGCTGATTCTGCCTTATTCACTGCCCTTTGCATTTTGACCAACTGATCGAACGTCTCTACGGACGCTATTCTCGGGGTCGACGGCCAGGTTTGCATTAATGGCAACATGGGAACTGACATTGATTGAGTCTACGACCGGGACTCCATCGAGGTCAACTGGAGGTATTTTGTTCCCTGGGGCGGCTACGTTTTCGTTCTTTCCGTGAAAACCAAGGCCATTGTCTATGTGTATGGGTGCTGCTTGAGAGTTCGATCTGATCCTGGAATCAAACATACTCACAAGAACAAGTATAAAATAGTGTGTGTTACAATATTTAGTACCAGGAAATCACTATTATCCTTAGCCCCACGGTGGGCGACAAACTATTTACCCTAAAAACGGATAACAATTGAATTTATTTATGGTTTTAAGGACACGTGATTTCACTTGGCACCAACTGAGAAAATACTTAAATTGATATTAAAAATTGACTGTAAAGAAAAATAAATCAAACCAAATGAGATCTGTATCTTTGGCCCTCGAGTTAGGTCGCCCTCGAACCAAACGAATATTCTACTAGAAAATATGAACAAAGCAACATAGTATTGAAAGCTTAAGAGAAAGGTAGTATATTACTTTGTATTACGTGAATATGATGCCTTTTACAAATGATCAGATCCCCTTTATATAGTAGGGGAGCCCTACCTTTGATATTATTATAAATACAGTAAGAAATCCCATGATTAACTAATTAATCGGCCTCTTCTTGATACGTGCCGAGATTCCACCGTGATCCTCGCCCAATTGCGGATATTTTGGCTTTCTGTTATTTGGCTCTGTAAACCTCCCTAGATCTTGCTCGATCTCTATCCTGCCTGATTTCAATTTTGGCCGACCTCTATGTCGATCGGTCTTTGGGTTACGAGCTCAACAATCTAGCTTTACACAACGGCCCGATATAACATGAGATTGAACATTGACCTGCCTCATTCTAGGATAAGCCCGATTTTGATCGTGTACACTATTAAATATTTTTTAAATGCCTATGTCAAAACCTTAAAACAACAAATAAGGACATCAAAACAAGGTGATTTTATTATTTTAAAAAAAGACTAAGATTCACACTCGGGGTGCCGGGTGCGGAGGGGGGATAGTAGAGGTTATGGCAGCGAAAAGAGGTGTAGGATACTCTTTATAACATGGTACAATATTTTTCAATTTTTGTTAAGCTCATACGATTTTCTCCAAAAATTCTCACACTATTAAGAGTATTTAACTCTTTATAAGTAGTTTTTGTTTCTTTTCTATTTTTCATGTGGACTTTGTTCATACATACCCAACAATCTCCCCCTTGAACTAAGTTCATGACTCATTATCATTCATGTGCTAAATTAGAGATTAATTATGTGTCACCCACATGCACTTGAGTATTTACAGTCACCGAAGCTCAAAGGTTGTGTATGCATCTTAAAAGCTACGGATAAAGGTCGTAAACCCTGTAGACGGGCAAAGTACTAAGCTGGAACCCCACGCCACACTCTTTTATCTCCCTAGTATCGTCAAACCGTTAGCTATGATATCAATTGTTAGACTAAAACTTCTCCAAGACACTCTTAATATGGTATGATATTGTCCGTTTTGGACCAAGCTCACACGGTATTTTTCAAAAGACCCAACACCATTAAGAATATTCAACTTCTTATAAGTAGCTTTTTTTCTCTTCTACTTTTCATGTGGGACTTTGTTCACACATACACAACACATCCTTAAATAGCTTAAAGGACACATCTGGTTAAGGCTACACATAACGATGGATTTACCTAGAAAAATTTCCACTAGGAGTTTTGGTCCAATGGATAAGATTACCTATTCTTATGAGAATTCGAGTTTGAGCTATAGAAATACAATAAATCTGATATGCAATGCCTTCTCCTTTAATGGGGCCAAGGAAAAAGTAGCCTAAAAATACAAAATATCTCCCTCTTCCTTCCCGTACTTCCATTTTTAAATTTTTTTTAAACTATATATAGGGGTAGGAAAAAAGAAAATATAGGAGAAAATTACAAAGTGGGAAATCGAACCCTCACCAACAAAGTAAAATTTCAAGTAGTCAACCAACTTAACTACGTATATCCGTTTTAATCTTAAAAACACAATATCATCCAACCTACATTTACCAATTAACCTGTGAACTCTTTCATCAAGTCAAGGCCAGCTAGACCCTAAAGCAAGTGAAGCACTTGCTTAGCCCCCAATAATTTGAGCGGCCCAAAATTGCTATAGTTCTATATATAGTATACAATTATATAATTATTTTTATCATTGATAAATTTATTTCTTGATTTTTCATGTTAATTTTTGATAACTTATTCATTTCTTTTTCTCACTAATTAATTTTTTGTCATGTGATGTTACTCTTTTGCTGAATTTTTTCTGTTCATCGATTAGTCACTTAACTATGTCTAATAGTCCAATTTATCATTTATTTTTTCTCACATAAAGTAAATATTTTATGGATTCTATCGTTGATGTGATGCAATCAAACATTAAAAAGTGTTGTAACAAATAAAGTTTGCCACGTTTAATTCAATCAGTTTTTTGTACTTTGTGAAATCAAGTTCATATTTTATTTTTATTCTTCATACTCACTTGCCTAAATATAATTAAGGAATTTTATTAAGGTCTGTCTTTAAGCCTCTGATGTGATTGAGCAGCCTCTGCGTCAAGTGTATGAAGCATCCTACAAGGAGTAGAAGAAGAATAAGAAAAAGAAACAAGTGTGCAGTAGTCAAGTATATGTAAAACTAGTGAATCGAATTGATTATAAAGAGAGATTGATTCGGGTTCATATGAGAAAAGAGGAACGAGAGAGACAAAAATCTCATTTATGTTATATTGTCCCAAAAATACACTGACCTCTTATCTAACTATTACATTATATCAGGCCTTGGCCCAGAAGCTTAAATACAAAATAAATACATCAGCTAAGTCTGTAATGGGCCTGTGTAATGGGCTTTACTAAACTGAAGTCCAACACCCTCCTTCAAGTTGGAGGGTGATACAACCCCCAACTTGAGCAACAAAGAGTGATGAACAGCTCCAGTGGGTGGCTTTATAAAAATGTCTGACAGCTGAGCAGTGGTAGGAACATAATGCAAGGAGATCAGTCTGCCCCCAAGTTTATTCTGAACAAAAAGCCAATCCAATTAAACATGCTTCATCCGCTCATGAAAATCAGGATTCTTCGCAATATGGATGGCCGATTGGTCATCACAAAACACTGGAACAACAAAAGGTACAACAACACCAAAAGCAAATAAAAGCCGAACAACCCATGTCAACTCAACAACCACCTTACTAAGAGCTTGGTACTTGATGTTTTGGCTATAACTATATATTTTTAGTGCATTAATTACCTTACATTTTTGGGGTTTAATGCTAAAATATATTATATTTGTGCTTCATTGAGTTTATTTTATGTGTAGGTACGTTGAAGACGAAATTGAGAGCAAAGTAGAGATTTTTTATGTACATTGTATACACTACAAGAATGAAGTTGTGATTATTTAATTAGGGGATAAAAGAAATAAAAAGAAGATTGAAAGAAGAAAGAACAATGAAACGAAAACTAAATAATTCAAAAGAAACAAAAAGAAACAGAAATGAAAACGAAAAGTGGAACGAAGAAGTAAATGAGCAGCAGGCGTAGCGAGATGCAATTCTCGCGATTGAGCATGGGACTCAAGATTTTTAGCTCGCGTTTGACTGTGCGACGCGAGGCCTAAATCAAGGAGATGTTCGCGTGTTCCGGGTTTTAAAGTTATTTTGTCTCTTATTTGGTTTTGGACTTGGTTATTTCGTCTAGGTTTTTTCCTACACGTATAAATAGTCATTAAACACCATTTTGAAGAGATATTTGACTTATGGAGGCAAGACCAAGGCGGGGAATTTTTCTACGAGTTTTTCATTTCCTTCTTCCTATTTCTATTATTGGTTATGAATTCTAGTATTATAGTTTTGCATACTATTATGAATAGCTAATTTGTCATCTGGAGTTTTGATAGAACCTTTTTTAGGACAAATTATTTTTATGTTTTTATATAATAGAGTCGTTGGATTTCTCTACTTGTTCAACTACATATTTATTATTGTTGATTGAATGGCCATCAATTGAATTTGCCTATTTAGTATGTATTGCTTGGAAAAAGGTACATATTTAGGTAGTTGTTGAACAACATCACTCCTGACGTATGTGAGGAATAAATACGAAGGGTTTAAAGGTGGGACTAGGAACAACGAAACCTTGGTGCGATCTTAGTGAGCAGTAAACTAGTGCCAGCTAGTGTAGTTCGGAAGAATATGTCTAGTAAATTGTGGTAGTTGCTCAGAAGAGAATTATTACACCCGAAGTACTCACGATCGGTAGAAAATACTTAGGAGAAATTATAGAAGGCATAGCGGGAAGGATTTCGACAATTAGGAAAATCATAACTCTAGACCTCCTTAGTCTTGTCTAAATTTCATCCTAGTCAGTTGATGATTTTATTGCTTTATAATAGTTGTTAACTAATTAATTAGAAATAAATATTATAATCTCTATAATTAGGAAATTATTTGGACTTGTGTTTCTTAGAAATATTGAAGAGTTGTAGCTAAGACTTAGTTCTCTATGGGATTCGACTCCGAACATGTAAACCGGATTATATTTGCAATGACAGCTTAGTCCTTTTTATAAGACATAGTTGGGCATGATCGTACTCAGCCTCAGCGAAAGAAAGGGAGACAACCGGTTACTTCTTAACCTTCCAACCAATGATAGAGTCTCCCACAAGAATGTAAAACCCAGTGACGGATCTTCTAGTGTCTGGGCAATCATCCAAGTCGCTATCACAGAAGGAAGACAAAGAAAGAGATGGAGAATTTTCATAGAACACCCCAACATCATAAGTACCTTTGAGATATTGAAGTAAGTGCAAAGTAGCCTTCATGTGATAAGTACAAGGGGCCTGAAGGAACTGGCTTAGATGTTGGACAACAAAGCAGAGGTCGGGCCTAGTGTGAGCCAAAAATTTCTATTTTCCCACCAAGTTCTTATAAGTGTCAGAGGAAGGAAGAGGATTACCCATGGAAGCCTTCAATTTGGTGTTTACATCCAAAGGACAAGTCACAGGAGACACCACATCACAAATGTATTCTCGAAGAAGATCTCTAATAAATTTTTTTGATGTAGTAACAGTCTAGAAAGAAGGTAAGCCATTTTTATGCTAAGAAGGTAGTTGAGAACACCCAGATCTTTGATCTTGAGCTTATTTTCCAAGAAGAGTTTCAAAGCAAAGGATTTTCCAAATCATCACCAGTAAGTATTATATCATCCACATAAACAGTAAGGAGGACAGTGGAACTACCTGATCTTCTGATAAAAAGGGAATTGTCATTCAAAGAATGGGAATAACCCATAGAACAGAAAGCATGAGACAGCTTGGCATACAACGGCCTAGATGCCTGTTTCAAACCATCAAAGACTTTTGAAGATGAAATTAAATTAGAAGATTGACCAGATGAAGTAACAATAGACAAACCAGGGTCAATTTCATGTAAACCTCCTCATCCAAGTTTCCATACAAAAATGGATTATTTACATCAAGTTGAAACATATACCAATTCCTTTTTACAACCACAACATTAAGACATTTAACAGTAGAAAATTTAATGACTGGAGAGAAAATTTTATTAAAATCTACACCTTCCACTTGTGTATAACCCCTAACAACCAACCTAATTTTATATCTTTCTATAGAACCATCAACCTTGTATTTTATCTTATAAACCCATTTACAACCTATGGGTTTCTTGCCAGCAGGTAACTCAATAATGGACCATCTATCATTAGCCTCAAGAGCCTCAAATTCCTTTCACATGGCCTCTTGCCACGCTGGAATAGAGGCTGCCCGATGGTAGGTGTGACGACCCAAAGGATCATCACCTATGTTGTCACCCATTCCGTGCTTCTGAGGCCTTGAAAACCTCATTTGTATTTGCCTCGATTCGTGTGCACAGTTTGAGCGCGTAGCCGGACAACTTAAATATGAGATTCTGTAAAAAAAAATGCTAAGACTTGATATTAAAAATGAATAACTTTGACTTTGGTCAACATTTTGGGTAAACGGGCCCGGACACATGATTTGACGATCCCGGAGGGTCCGTAGAAAAATATGGGACTTGTGCGTATGCCCGGAATCGAATTCCGAGGTCCCAAGCCCGAGAAATGAATTTTTGAGTAAAATTATTTTCTGAAAATATTTAAGGAATTAGAAAGTGATGGTATCGGGCCCGTATTTTGGTTCCGGTGCCCGGTACAGGTCTTATATATAGTTTAAGTCCTTCATGTAAGGTTTGGTTGAAAACGGATTTCGTTTGGCATGTTTCGGACCTAAAATGGAAAATTTAATATTTTATGAAATTTGATAGAATTCATGGATTTTGAGACTTAATTCGATGCATATGATGTTATTTTGGCGATTTGATCACACGGATAAGTTCATGGGATGTTTTTGAGGTAGTGTGCATATTTGATTTGGAGCCCTGAGGGCTCGGGTGAGGTTTGGATAGGCCACAGACTTCATTTTTTGGCCTTGGAAATCTGCTGGTATGGCTGTTCTGCAGGCCTTCGCAATTGCGACCAAGGGCATCGCAAATGCGAAGGCATCCCTGGGCAGGCATGTTTGCAAATGCGAACATTGCCATCGCAAATGCGAAGGCATGCCTGGGCAGGCATGTTCGCAAATGCGAACAATGTCATTGCAAATGCGAAGCCTCCCTTTCTGCTCAGTGTTTGCAAATGCGAACTGTGCTTCGCAATTTCCAGGTAAGGGGTTTTCGCAATTGCGAACCCCTGTTCGCATTTGCAAAGCCAACCAGTGGCCTGCAATGCACTCAAACCAAAATTTTGACTCCATTTTCATATTTTCTCAAACTCAAACTCACTTGGGCGATTTTCCAAGAACAAGACTTCTTCCAAATCAATTGTAAGTTGGTTTTTACTCAATTTTTTCAATCATTAACATCATTTAACATGTTTTCAACTTAAAATCAAAGATTTCCATGGGTGAAATTGGGTGTTTTTGGTAGAACTTAGGTTTTTTCAAAAATCGGGCTTTGAGTGGGTGATTGACCTCCGATTAGAGAAAGTTTTATATGGATGGACTCGTGAGAGTACGAGGGTTCTGAAAATGTGAAATTTATTTGATTCTGAGGTGCTGGTCTGAGGGGTGTTTTGGTCATTTCACCTAATATTGCGTCGTAACCTTGAATTTAATAGTAGAATCAATTGCATGAGATGTTATTTACGATATGAAGATTATTTGAATAGATTTGGGCTATTTGAAGTCGGATACTCGTGGAAAACGTGTGATTTCAAGTTGATTTTGAGCCGATTCGAGGTAAGTAGCTTGTCTAACTTTGTGTGGGAGACCTTTCCCCTTAGGATGTGATGTTTGGTAATTTAATGCCTTGTACGTGAGGTGAAGAGTGCGTACTTGTGCTAATTATTGTAAATCCAGTTTTACTTTAAATATTTAGACGAGTTCTTTTATTACCTGTTTTATTCTACTTGCAATCATAGTCTATGTTAGCTTAGAAGGGCATGCCTAGATGCCCCAAATTACCTGTTTGCTTAGACTGCTTTAAATTGTACTACGTGAAGTATGTTGGGCTAGAGTTACTTGTTGCCTTGTATTTTTGCACTTTAAATCTGAATGTCTTCTTGTTGTGGCTGCATATTTACTTTGGGACTACAGGACGGTATCCCGGGAGATCGCCCAGCATATTTACTTTGGTACTACGGGACGGTATCTCGGAAGATCCCCTTGCATATTTACTTTGGGACTACGGGACGGTATCCCGGGAGATTCCCCTACTTATTTACTTTGGGACTATGGGACGGTATCCCGGGAGATCCCCCTGCACACTAATAGTTGGACTACGGGACGGTATCCCGGAAGATCCTTCGGATATACATATGATGTACTACGAGACGGTATCCCGAAAGATCCTTTGGATATACATATAATGGACTACGGGATGGTATCTCGGAAGATCCTTCAGAAATACATATAATGGACTACGGGACAGTATCCCGGAAGATCCTTTGGATATAAATATGATGGACTACGGGACGGTATCCCAGAAAATCCTTCGGAAATACATATGATGGACTATGGGACGGTATCCCGGAGATCCTTTGGATATACATTTGATGGACTACGGGACGGTATCCCAGAAAATCCTTCGAAAATACATATGATGGACTACGGGACGGTATCCCGGAGATCCTTTAGATATACAGATGATGGACTACGGGATGGTATCCTGGGAGATCCACTGGACATTTGAGAAAAGGACTACAGGACGGTATCCTGGGAGATCCTCATTGTTACCATTGTTATTATGTTGTACATATTCTGGGTTTACTCTATTCTTGTGTTTAGCCTTGTTTGACCTGTCTTATTTCACTGTTGTACTCATTATTGCCGCTTGTTTTCATACTATAAATTCCTATTATATTGTTTGATCTCAGTAGGGCCCTGACCTTCCTCGTCACTACCCGACCAAAGTTAGGTTTGGCACTTACTGAGTACCGTTGTGGTGTACTCATGCCCTTTCCTGCACATGTTTTTCATGTGCAGATCCAAGTACCTCCACTCAGGTGCACTATCCCCGAGGTTGAGAGATATAGCAGAGACTTCGAGGTACATTTGCCGCGTCCGCAGACCAGGAGTCTCTATCTTATTCCAGCTTTTGTGAAAATTTTTTATCTTTCCTTACAGTTGTATAGATATTCTGGAGTTAGAGCAGTGTATTATTTTCTGTTAGCCTGTGGTTCCCGTAAGTTTCCGGGTTTTGGGGTGATAGTGTAGACTTTCGCATTATTTTTGGGTTGTATATGTCAAGTGGCATTTATATAAAGTCTTTTTTTTTAGATTGCTCAGTTTTTATTTACTTATTCCGCAATTATGTGGTTATTCCGCATTGTTAGGCTTACCTAGTCATAGGGACTAGGTGCCATCACGACATATTCATGGAGGGTGAACAGGGGTCGTGACAAGTTGGTATCAGAGCTCTAGGTTCATAGGAGTCACAGAACACAGGCCGGTTTATTAGAGTCTCGCTGATCGGTACGGAGACGTCTGTACTTATCTACGAGAGGCTATGTAACTGTTTAGGAAAAAAAATCTTCACTTCATTGAATTCCTTGTCGTACAATATCTTTTGATATCAATTCTAAACCTCCATTTTCTATTCTCTCACAGATGGTGAGGACACGTGTTACTCGGGACGATCAGGTACCCATGCCCTCTACAGCAGCCGCAGAGGCCGGGGACGGGGTAGAGGCCGAGGACGCGCACGTGATGCAGCGAGAGCACCTGCGTGAGCTGCCGCCAAGCTACCACCAGCAGACCCAGTTAAGGTCCAGACACCTGCCACGCCTACTGCCGCTACTACTCCAGCTCTTCAGGAGAACTTAGCTCAGTTCATGTCCATGTACACCACTCTGTCTCAGGCAGGGTTGCTTCCCCTTGCTGCAGCCACATCTCAGGTTGGGGGAGGAGCACAGACTCCCACCGCCCGCACTCTTGAGCAGCGAGTGCATATGTAGCAGGTCCCAGAGATCATTCCTATACCGCCTGTAGTGCCAGCTCAGCCCAAGGAGGGGTCAGCTGCTTCAGAGGACGAGCAGCGGAGGCTTGAGAGGTTCAAGAAGTATGACCCTCCGGTATTCAGCGGAGTAGCATCATATGATGCCTTGGGATTTATAGAGGAGTGTCACCGCATTCTTGCACTATGGGCATAGCCGGATCTAGTGGTGTTTCCTTTACTACCTTCCAGCTTTGCGGGGCTGCCTATGATTGGTGGCGCACCTATGAGTTAGACAGTCCAGACGAGGCTGCTTCACTGACCTGGACCCAGTTCTCAGATATGTTCCTGAGAGAGTTTGTTCCTCAGAGCCTCAGGGACGCATGGCGCGCAGAGTTTGAGCATTTGCGCCAGGGTGCTATGACAGTTTCAGAGTATGCTATCTGTTACACCAGATTGGCTAGGCATGCACCCGTTTTGGTTACTACTATACGCGAGAGGGTTCGCCGGTTCATTGAGGGTCTTATCCCGCCCATCAGAACTAGCATGGTTCGAGAGTTGGAGATGGACATTCCTTATCAGCAGGTAGTGAGCATTGCTAGGAGGATCGAGGGTATGCTCGCTAGGGAGCGAGAGGAGAGAGAGGCCAAGAGGTCTCGAGAGTTGAGCCACTACTCTGGTGCCCGTACCCCAGCAGCAGGTCATCATGGTAGGGGTTATATGGTCCGCCCAGCTCATTCAGCTCTTCCAGCAGCCAGCGGTACCCCAGCTCCACCCAGGCCTCAGGAGCCTTATTATGCACCTCCAATTTCTAGCGCGCCTCCTGCGCGGGGTGCTTTCAGAGGTCAGTCTAGCAGACCTGGCCCTAGCCAGTCACAGCCTCCACGTCCTCCCAGAGCTTGTTTCGAGTGTGGCGATACACGCCATGTGGTTAGGGACTGCCCTAGACTTGGTAGGGGTGCATCTTCACAGACTTTTCAGCCACAGCATGCTCAGCAAAGTTCTCAGGCCATGATCATAGCTCCAGCTGCTACCCCATCTGCCCAGACAGCCAGGGACGGAGGTCGGGGAGGTAAAGGTTGCCCTCGAGGGGGAGGCCAGGCCATATATTATGCTATTCCTGCTCGTACCGAGGTTGTTGCCTTTGATTCTGTCATCACAGGTATTATACTGGTTTGTCACAGAGATGCATCGGTTCTATTCGATCCAGGCTCCATGTACTCTTATGTGTCTTCTTATTTTTCTCCGCATTTGGGTATAGCCCGAGATTCTTTGGGTTATCCTGTTTATGTTTCTACTCCTGTGGGAGATTCTCTTGTTGTGGACCACGTTTATCGGTCATATTTGGTTACTCTTCGTGGTTTTGAGACTAGTGCGGATTTATTGTTACTCGATATGGTGGATTTTGATATTATCTTGAGCATGGACTGGTTGTCGCCCCATTATGCTGTTCTTGATTGTCACGCTAAGACCGTGACGCTGGCTATGCCAGGTATTCCGCGTGTTGAGTGGAGTGGTACTTTATATCATATTCCCAGTAGAGTTATCTCTTTTCTTAGAGCTCAGCGTATGGTTGATAAGGGGTGTGACGCGCATTTGGCTAATGTGAGAGATGTCAGTGTTGATACCCCTTCTGTTGATTCAGTTCCAGTGGTACGGGATTATCCCGATGTGTTTCCAGCTGATTTTCCGGGCATGCCGCCCGATAGAGACATTGATTTTGGCATTGATTTGTTGCCGGACACTCAGCCCATTTCCATTCTTCCTTACCGTATGGCTCCTCCTGAGTTGAAGGAGTTGAAGGATCATTTACAAGAATTTCTTGATAAGGGTTTTATTCGACCCAGTGTTTCACCTTGGGGTGCACCTGTCATATTTGTGAAAAAGAAAGATGGTTCTATGCGCATGTGTATTGATTATCGCCAGCTGAACAGGGTTACAGTAAAGAATCGGTATCCCTTGCCTCATATTGATGATTTATTTGACCAGCTTAAGGGCGCACAGTTATTTTCTAAGATTGATTTGCGCTCAGGTTACCATCAGTTGAAGATTCGGGAGCCGGATATCCGAAGACTGATTTCAGGACTCGGTATGGCCATTATGAGTTTCTAGTTATGTCATTCGGGGTGACTAATGCCCTGCAGCATTTATGCATTTGATTCACAGCGTGTTCACGCCATATCTCGACTCGTTCGTCATTGTTTTCATAGATGATATTCTTGTTTACTCCTGGAGTCGGGAAGATCATGAGCAGCACCTGAGGTCAGTGCTTCAGACCTTGAGAGAGAAGAAATTATATGCTAAGTTCTCAAAATGTGAATTTTGGTCGAGTTCTGTGGAATTCTTAGGCCACGTGGTATCGAGTGAGGGCATTCGAGTGGATCCGAAGAAGGTAGAGGTCGTGCAGAGTTAGCCCAGGCCGTCCTCAGTTACAGAGATTCGCAGTTTCCTTGGCGGGTTACTACCGTCATTTTGTGGAGGGATTTTCATCGATTGCAGCCCCTATGACTAGATTGACCCAGAAGGGTGCTCCATTTCAGTGGACAAAGGAGTGTGAGACGAGCTTTCAGAAGCTTAAGACAGCTTTGACTACAGCCCAATCCTGATATTTCCTACTGGTTCGGGGTCTTATACAGCTTATTGTGATGCCTCGCGAGTTGGCCTTGGAGCGGTGTTGATGTAGGACGGTAGGGTGATTTCCTACGCGTCCAGACAGTTGAAGATACATGAGAAGAATTACCCTGTCCATGACCTTGAGTTAGCTGCCATTTTTCACGCCTTGAAGATCTGGCGTCATTATTTGTACGGTGTGCCTTGTGAGATTTATACTGACCACCAGAGTTTGCAGCACATATTCAGGCAGAAGGATCTAAATTTGCGCCAGCGCAGATGGTTAGAGTTGCTAAAGGACTATGACATCACTATATTATACCACCCGGGGAAGGCCAATGTGGTGGCCGACGACTTGAGTCGCCGGGCAAAAAGTTTGGGGAGTTTGGCATACCTTCATGCAGCTGAGAGGCCTTTAGCCTTAGATATTCAGTCCTTAGCCAGTGAGTTCGTGAGATTGGATCTTTCTGAGCCTTGTCAGGTATTGGCTTGTGTGGGTTCTCGGTCTTCCTTATTCGAGCGTATCAGGGAGTGGCAGTATGATGATCCTCATTTACTTGTCCTCAGGGACACGGTCCAGCACGGTGATGCCAGAGATGTGACCATTGGAGAGGACGGGGTATTGAGGATGCAGGGACGGATTTGTGTGCCCAATGTTGATGGGCTTCGGGAGTTTATTTTGGAAGAGGCCCATAATTCGCGGTATTCCATCCATCCGGGTACTGCGAAGATGTATCAGGATTTGAGGCAGCACTATTGGTGGCGAAGGATGAAGAAGGATATAGCAGAGTTTGTAGCCAAGTGCCTCAATTGTCAGCAGGTCAAATGTGAGCATCAGAGACTGGGAGGGTTACTTCAGCAGATTTAGCTTCCAAAGTGGAAGTGGGAGCGGATCACCATGGACTTTGTGGTTGGACTTCCTCGGACTTTAAGGAAGCATGATGCTATCTCGGTGATTGTTGATCGGCTGACCAAATTAGCCCATTTCATTCGGGTACTGACTACTTATTCATCGGAGCGGTTGACAGAGATATATATTCGGGAGATCGTTCGTTTGCATGGTATTCCAGTTTCTATTATTTCATACAGAGGTACTCAGTTCACTTCACGGTTCTGGAGAGCCGTTCAGCAGGAGTTAGGTACCAAGGTGGAGTTGAGCACAGCATTTCACCCCCAGACGGACGGAAAGTCCAAGCGCACTATTCAGATTCTTGAGGATATGCTCCGTGTGTGTATGATTGAGTTTGGAGGGTCATGGGATAAATTCTTCCCATTGGCAGAGTTTGCTTACAATAATAGTTATCAATCCAGCATTCAGATGGCACTGTATGAGGCTTTATATGGTAGGAGGTGCAGATCTCCGGTGGGTTGGTTCGAGCCGGGTGAGGCCAGGCAACTGGGCACAGAGTTGGTTCAGGATGCATTAGAGAAGGTCAAGGCGATTCAGGATAGACTCCGTACAGCCCAGTCCAGACAGAAGAGTTACGCGTACCGAAAGGTTCGTGATGTTTCATATATGGTCGGAGAGCGGGTTCTGCTTCGGGTTTCGCCTATGAAGGGCGTTATGAGATTTGGGAAGAAAGGGAAGTTGAGTCCGAGGTCTATTGGCCCTTTCGAGATATTGAGGTGTGTTGGGGAGGTTACTTATGAGCTTGCCTTACCTCCCAGCATGGCAGGAGTTCATCCGGTATTTCATGTTTCGATGCTCCAAAGGTATCACGGTGACCCGTCGCACGTGTTGGATTTCAGTTCAGTCCAGTTGGACAAGGACTTATCTTATGAGGAGGAGCCGGTAGCTATTCTAGACTGGCAGGTTCGTTAGTTGAGATCCAAGAGTTTTCCCTCTATTCGTGTTTAGTGGAGAGGCCAGCCTCCTGAGGCATAGACTTGGGAGTCCGAGTCCGATATGCGGAGCCATTACCCTCATCTATTCCCCGACTCAGGTACTTCCTACTTCTATCCGTTCGAGGACGATCGGTTGTTTTAGAGGTGGAGAATATGACGACCCAAAGGGTCATCAACTATGTTGTCACCCATTCCGTGCTTTTGAGGCCCTGAAAACCTCATTTGTATTTGCCTCGATTAGTGTGCGCAGTCCGGGCGCGTAGTCGGACAGCTTAAATATGAAATTCTGTAAAAAATGCTAAGATTTGATATTAAAAATGAATAACTTTGACTTCAGTCAACATTTTTGGTAAACGGGCCCGGACACGTGATTTGACGGTCCCGGAGGGTCCGTAGAAAAATATGGGACTTGTGCGTATGCCCGAAATCGAATTCCAAGGTCCCAAGCCCGAGAAATAAATTTTTGAGTAAAATTGTTTTCTGAAAATATTTAAGGAATTTGAAAGTGAAATCTGATTAGAAAGTGATGGTATCGGGCCCGTATTTTGGTTTTGGCACCCGGTACAGGTCTTATATATGGTTTAAGTCCTTTCTGTAAGGTTTGGTTGAAAACGGATTTCGTTTGGCGTGTTTCGGACTTAAAATGGAAATTTTGATGTTTTATGAAATTTGATAGAATTCATGGATTTTGAGACTTAATTCGATGCATATGATGTTATTTTGGCGATTTGATCGCACGGATAAGTTCATGGGATGTTTTTGAGGTAGTGTGTATATTTGGTTTGGAGCCCCGAGGGCTCGGGTGAGTTTTAGATAGGTCACGAACATCATTGTTTGGCCTTAGAAATCTGCTGGTGTGGCTGTTCTGCAGGCCTTCGCAATTACGACCAAGGCCATCGCAAATGCGAAGGCATGCCTGGGCAGGCATGTCCGCAAATGCGAACAATGCCATCGCAAATGCGAAGCCTCCCCTTCTGCTCAGTGTTCGCAAATGCAAATTGTGCTTCGCAATTTCCAGGTCAGGGGTTTTCGCAATTGCGAACCCCTGTTCGCATTTACGAAGCCAACCAGTGGCCTGCAATGCACTTAAACCGAAATTTTGACTCCATTTTCACATTTTCTCAAACTCAAACTCACTTGGGTGATATTTGGTTTGGAGCCCCGAGGGCTCGGGTGAGTTTTGGATAGGCCACGGACTTCATTTTTTTGTCTTGGAAATCTGCTGCTGTGGCTGTTCTGCAGGCCTTCGCAATTGCGACCAAGGCCATCGCAAATGCGAAGGCATGCCTGGGCAGGCATGTTCTCAAATGTGAACAATGCCATCGCAAATGCGAAGCCTCCCCTTCTGCTCAGTGTTCGCAAATGCGAACTGTGCTTCGCAATTTCCAGGTCAGGGGTTTTCGCAATTGCGAACCTTTGTTCGCATTTGCGAAGCCAACCAGTGGCCTGCAATGCACTTAAACCGAAATTTTGACTCCATTTTCATATTTTCTCAAACTCAAACTCACTTGGGTGATTTTACAAGAACAAGACCTCTTCCAAATAAATTGTAAGTTGGTTTTTACTCAATTCTTTCAATCATTAACATCATTTAACATGTTTTCAACTTAAAATCAAAGATTTCCATGGGTGAAATTGGGTGTTTTTGGTAAAACTTAGGTTTTTTCAAAAATCGGGGTTTGAGTGGGTGATTGACCTCCGATTAGAGAGAGTTTTATGTGGCTGGACTCGTGAGAGTATGAGGGTTCTGAAAATGTAAAATTTATCCGATTTTGAGGTGCTGGCCTGAGGGGCGTTTTGGTTATTTCACCTAATTTCGCGTCGTAACCTTGAATTTAATAGTAGAATCAATTGCATGAGATGTTATTTATGATATGAAATTTATTTGAATAGGTTTGGGCTATTTTGAGTTGGATACTCGTGGAAAACGTGTGATTGCAAGTTGATTTTGAGCCGATTCGAGGTAAGTGGCTTGTCTAACTTTGTGTGGGGGACCTTTCCCCTTAGGATGTGATATTTGGTAATTGAATGCTTTGTACGTGAGGTGACGAGCGCGTACTTGTTCTAATTTTTGTAAATCCAATTTTACTTTAAATATTTAGACTGAGTTCTTTTCTTACCTGTTTTATACTACTTGCAATCATAGTCTATGTTAGCTTAGAAGGGCATGCCTAGATGCCCCAAATTACCTGTTTGCTTAGATTGCTTTAAATTGTACTACGTGAAGTATGTTGGTCTAGAGTTACTTGTTGCCTTGTATTTTTTCACTTTAAATCTGAATGTCTTCTTGTTGTGGCTGCATATTTACTTTGGGACTACGGGACGGTATCCCGGGAGATCCCCTAGTATATTTACTTTGGGACTACGGGACGGTATCCCGGGAGATCCCCCTGCATATTTACTTTGGTACTACGGGACGGTATCCCGGGAGATTCCCCTACTTATATACTTTGGGACTACGGGACGGTATCCCGGGAGATCCACCTGCATACTGATAGTTGGACTACGAGACGGTATCCAGGAAGATTCTTCGGATATACATATGATGGACTACGGGACGGTATCCCGGAAGATCCTTCGAAAATACATATAATGGACTACGGGACGGTATCAAGGAAGATCCTTTGGATATATATATGATGGACTACGGGACGGTATCCCAGAAAATCCTTCGGAAATACATATGATGGACTACGGGACAGTATCCCGGAGATCCTTTGGATATACATATGATGGACTACAGGACGGTATCCCAAAAAATCCTTCGAAAATAAATATGATGGACTACGGGACGGTATCCCGGAGATCCTTTGGATATACAGATGATGGACTACGGGACGGTATCCCGGGAGATCCACTGGACATTTGAGAAAAGGACTACAGGACGGTATCCTGGGAGATCCTCATTGTTACCATTTTTATTATGTTGTACATATTCCGGGTTTACTCTATTCTTGTGTTTAGTTATTGCCTTGTTTGACCTGTCTTATTTCACTAATGTACTCATTATTGCCGTCTGTTTTCATACTGTAAATTCCTATTATATTGTTTGATCTCAGTAGGGCCCTGACCTTCCTCGTCACTACCCGACCGAAGTTAGGCTTGGCACTTACTGAATACCGCTGTGGTGTACTCATGCCCCTTCATGCGCATGTTTTTCATGTGCAGATCCAGGTACCTCCACTCAGGCGCACTACCCCCGAGGTTGAGAGATACAGCAAAGACCTCGAGGTACATCTGCCGCGTCCGCAGACCAGGAGTCTCTATCTTATTCCAGCTTTTATGAAAAGTTTTTATCTTTCCTTACAGTTGTATAGATATTCTGGAGTTAGAGCAGTGTATTATTTTATGTTAACTTGTGGTTCCCGTGAGTTTCCGGGTTTTTGGTGATAGTGTATACTTCCGCATTATTTTTGGATTGTATATGTCAAGTGGCATTTATATACAGTCTTTTTTTTTAGATTGCTCAGTTCTTATTTACTTATTCCGCAATTATGTTGTTATTCCGCATTGTTAGGCTTACCTAGTCATAGGGACTAGGTGCCATCACGACATATTCACGGAGGGCGAACTGGGGTCGTGACAGTAGGATTAGGGTTCTAGGCTAGAAATGCTAACTGAATTTTGAAAACAAAAAGAAGAACAATTAGAGCCACATCGACAAGAAGGCAGACTGCAAATATACTGCTGAAGGTGACTGGGAGTAACATGATTTCTGGTGGATCTCCTAACAGGAGCTGGAGACAGAATAGGGGAAATAGGAGGAGCAAGAGCAGGCTCAAGGATAGGGAAAGAGTGAGGAACAGACACAAGAGAAGGAATAGGGAAAGAATGAGGAGAAGCAACAAGTGTGGAGGATGAGAGGGGACAGGTTCAGGAGAAGGAGTAAAATGAAAGTCATAAGGTGAGGAAGGAACATGAGAACAAGGTGGAGCAAAAGGTAACATAGGAAGGAGATACTGAGGCAAAAGGAAAAATACCCTCATGAAACACTACATCTCTGGAAATAAAGGTTAGTTTAGTAGCTAGGTTGTAAGGTTTATAACCTTTCTTAGCTAAGGCATATCCTAGGAAAACACAAGGATCGGCTCTAGGCTGAAATTTGTCCCTATAACACTTAGGAATTGTAGAGAAACACAAGCAAACAAAACTTCTAATGTGATTATATGAAGGAGATTTCCCAAACAGTAGTTCAAAAGGGATTTTATCGGCAAGCAACTTGGAAGGGAATCTATTAATGAGGTAAGTGGCAGTAAGGACACAATCACCCCAAAACTTGATAGGTAACATGGATTGAAAAAGTAAAGCTCTAGAAGTTTTCAAAAAATGCCTACATTTTCTTTCAATCACCCTATTTTGTTATGGTATGTGTGGGTAAGAGATTTGATGAACAATGACATTGTCAACAAAGAATTAGCCAACAAGAGCACTAAACCCAAGTTCAAGAGCATTATCACTTCTAATAGTTTGAATGCAAGTTTGAAATTTTATTTTGACCATGGCAACAAAAGCTTTAATCAGAGGAACGACATAACTCTTAGGCCCCATAAGGTGAGTCCAAGTAGCTCTAGTGAATTCATCTACTATAGTCAAAAAATATTTACTCCCATTTTAAGTAGGAGTGCTATATGGTCCCCAAGTATCCACATGAACAAGTTGGAAGGGATGAGAAATTTTAATAGATCTATCTGGAAAAGGTAGTCTAGGTTGCCTAGCTAAAGGATAGAAACAATAAGTAAAAGGTTGTTTGGAGGAAAATTTGCATGTGATGGATGAAATATCCTTCATTCTGACAAAGGGCGTATGCACCAACTTATTATGCCATGAAATCTCCATTTTATTCAAATATGTACAATGATTATCAGTTCCAATGGCAACCAATGGAGAATGGTATTTACAGTTGGAAGAGACAGAAGTAGAAGAACAAGTAGGAAAGCTATTACAAGTAGCAGCAAGAACAGTAGAATCAGATTGTGGACATGGTTGCACAAGCTTATATAGCCCATGTTTACCGATTTCCAATGGCCTCTTCAGTGAAGGGGCCTGTATGGGAAAACATGAAAATTTACTAAGCAGAACTAGGCAATCCAATTGTGCATCAAGTTTGTGAACAGAAATAAGATTGTGATAGATACTAGGAACAAAGAGTACATGATGAAGTGTGAAAGAAAGAAAGTGAAGACAACCAGTGCAAGTGACTTCGACTTTGTATCCATTAGGAAGTGTGACCAAATGGCTGAATATCAAAAAGAAGTTATTTCTTAGAAGTCATGTGATTAGTGGCCCCAGAAGCTATTATCCAAGTGCACTCATGAATTCTAGTTAACATGCATGCACCATAAGACACCTTGCCTACACAATCAGGGGAAGGAACTATACCAGCAAAGTTAGCAGAAGCCATCGGACTAGACTGGGGGAGAGGCTCTGAAATGTGATGTTGCAAGAGTAATATCAGGAGCTAAGCATATTGGTCCTTAGACAAACCAGGAATCACAGAATTAGAATCAACAAGACCTTGAGTAAAGACTGGTCCAGCTTCAGCAACACCACCTGAATTGTGCACCTCATCATTTGCAGTAGTTCGTTTAACCTTGGTAAGTTTAAAGTTTGGTGGAAATACATAGAGCATATAGCATCTATCAATCAAATGTTCAGGTTTCTTATAATACTTGCATAAAAGATGAGTCTTGTTCTGATCAAAACTGACTTTCTGGACAAACTATCTAGGAGGGGCAGGCTTATTATTCAGATTGACATGAAAAAAGCAGAATCACCCTAAAAATGAGAATTAGGAGTAATTTACCTCTGCTTTTCATCTTGGAGGAGTATATTATAGGCAGTATCGAGAGAAGGAGGAGGTTGCGTCATAAGCAGGTTGCTCATAACAACAACATAGGTCTCGTTCAGACCCATGAAGAATTGGTGTAATCTATTCTCTTCTTCCTCCTTCTGAAGTCCAAGTTTAGCAGCACAAATGCAAGTACTGGCATGATTTGTGCACATAAACCTAAGTTCATCCTATAACTTCTTGAGTTTGTTGAAATAGGAAGCAATGTCCAATGAACCCTGATGAGTAGATGCTATCTCTTGCTAAATATCAGACAACACTAATTGAACTATATCTTTTATTAAGCTGGCCCCAAATACTTTCAACAGTATCCGAGTATTGAACACTCCCAGCTATGTCCGGGGATAGGGAATTAGTGAACAAGGAAATGACCATACTATTACACATATCCCACTGCTTAAACTAGGGAGTATCCTCAGCTGGCCTCGAACAACTCCCATCAATGAATCCTATTTTATTCCTAGAGGACAAAGTACGATTATATTTCGCCTCCAACCCCCAAAACCAGTCCCAAAGAAGGGCACACTAAAAAGAGATACACCAGGCACATCGGAAGAAAGTAAAAAGAGTGGACTGGATGGGTCAGGAGTATAGGTAGTAGTCGAGGATGTATTAGAACCTCCCATAGAAACACTCAAAGAGTTTTGTCAAAACAACAACACAAACAGATAATCAATGCAAGGAAAGGAAAAATTGGAAGAGATTACCATATGAACAATGGCCATGAATATAGATTGCAAAAGTCCGAATAAAAAACCCTAGGTCGGCAACGAAGGAGGAAATGTGGTCCAATTCAAGCCAAAATCACCCACATATATCATACATACCACCAACAAATAATGAAAAAGTAACTCAGACCTTGATTATGTACGCAAATTGAGAGGAAACAACCAGAGAAAAAGTGAACAACGAACATCAACAAAATAATGAAAAAATTGGTGGAAATGAACGAGGGTAACACCGCTCGAAACAGGGAGAAGAGAATTAACGGATCATCCGCTCTGATACCATGTAAAACTAGTGAATCAAATTTAATATGAGGAGAGATTGATTAGGGTTCATATGAGAAAACAGGAACGAGAGAGAGAAAATTCTCATTTATGCTATGTTGTCCCAAAAAATACACCTACATATTTTCTTATCTAACTATTACATTATATTGGGCATTGTGTCACATCCTTAGTCGTTAACTAAGTACACGTGCGGCACTTGACACTTTCTCATGATCTTGCACAACTTTCTCACGTTCTTGTTATGCCAAGTCAGCCTTACTACATTCAAGATCGCTAAGAGAATGATAGAAAGAACACAAGAGAATTGTTAAGGGATGCTTTGTATTAGAGAGAACTTGAATTATTTGCTTGGTTAGTTTACAAATGAATGCCCCCTATTTATACTAATCACCTAGGGGCTAGTGTGTAAATAATAATTGTTCAACAAGTCCTTCCATATTTACAAATAAGTACATTCTCTAAAATCTTCTATATAGCTAGAATCTTCCAAGGCCTTTCCTAGTAATTCCATAGGTTCCTAGGATCTTCCTAATGAAACCTTTATATTTTTCTAGAACCTTCCTACAAGTGCATAAATATCTAGAGCTTTCCCAATGAAATTTTCCATAGTTCTAGAATATTCTGACCAAGATCTATCCCCTAGCTTATGTAACCCTTCCATATGGAAAAAATATATGCCAAGTGGCACCCAGACATGATGATGTGGCAGGTCATGACACTCTCCACCACCCACTTTTGTGTCATCCTCGGTACAAAGCATTGACACGTACGCGCGCACCTCGCCTTTGGCGTCGCTAGAAAACTTTGTCACTAGCCATGATGCCATATGAAGCGGTTCACCTTCCTATGTTACAAGATACTGGACACCTTTCTTTTTGCCCTATTTGTACTTTGGACGGCTAGCAATGATGGCCTCGATCCTCCGCCCATCAGATCTCCTTGCTCTTGGCCTGAATCTTCTCATGACTCAACCAAGTCTAGTAGCTTCTCAAGCATCAAGTCCATGCTTCCACTCCCTATTTGGCTGCCCTCCATGGTCCAGCCTTACTGCAAACTTGAACCCTCTGCTTTGTGCATCGTCTGAGTCTGATAGCTTGCCATCACTCTGTAACTCGCCATCCTCTTCAACTATGTCCGTCAAACTTTTTTTGCTGCCACCATGATCCATTTGCATGGCACTAAGATAGGCTTTGGAATCCCCTACTTTCGGCTTAGATTCCAAGGCATCCCTCCAACGCAGACGGTTTCTCCTGTGTCACCCTTATGTGCATAAGCAAAGTTCCTGATCATTGTTGCAAGCTTCCCCAACTCTGGGCATTCACTTGCCCGATGTGATCCTTCACAGAAGTAGCACCCTCCCTTAGGCACGTACTCGCTACAGTTTTCTGGCCCCTTACCGTTTCTCTTAGACTCATGTCCGTTATGGGATGGACCCTTGTCATTACCCTTGTATACCTCGGCTATGCCTTTCTCGTTGTCCTCACCGTGATCTCCTACATCCCTTACGGTGTTGCCTTCTTTGGACTTGGCAGGCTCCATCTTGAAGCCAACAAGTGACTCGACTACCCCTATGGCCTCGTTCACATTGGATACTTGATGTATTCTTAACCCCTGCCTTGCCCAATTTTTCAACCCATCCATGAAGTAGAAGAGGGAATCTTCCTCGGACAACGACAAGATTTGCAGCATTAAGGTAGTGAACTCGTGCACATACTCCCGAATTGTGGCCATCTGTCGGAGCTCCCTTAGCTTCTGCCTAGCTTCATCCACCACATTCACCGGGTATAATTGCTTCTTCAACTACTCCTTGAACTGCTCCCACGTCTCAATCTTGCATAGCCCTTTTTCAATGTTGGCACACTTCCGACGCCACCCCAGCACGACAGCTTCGGTCAAGTACATTGAGGCGTTGCGTACCTTAAAAACTTCGTCATCATTCTTGACTACCACAAAGTAATTCTACATCCTCCAAAGTAAGCATGCCGCCTTGCGTGCGTCCCGTGCACCGCCATACTGCTTTCGCTTAGGGACCTTCACGTTGATCTCTTCTGCCAGTACCAAACCCTTGGTAATTTTGGCCATGGTTCCCTACAAAACTTCCTTCTAGCAATCTCTTGTATTCTTGCTAACATTCCTTAGTCATAACCTTTGCTCTGATACCACGTTGTCACGTCCTTAGTCGTTAACTAAGTACACATGCGGCACTTGACACTTGCTCACAATCTTGCACAACTTGCTCACGTTCTTGATATGCCAAATCAGCCTTACTACACTCAAGATCGCTAAGAGAATGGTAGAAAGAACAAAAGAAAATTTTTAAGGGATGTTTTGTATTAGAGATAACTTGAATTGTTTGCTTGGTTAGTTTACAAATGAATTCCCCCTATTTATATTAATCACCTAGGGGCTAGTGTGTAAATAATAATTGTTCAACAAGTCCTTCCATATTTATAAATAAGTACATTCTCTAGAATCTTCTATATAACTAGAATCTTCCAAGGCCTTTCCTAGTAATTCCATAGGGTTCTAGGGTCTTCCTAATGAAACCTCTATATTTTTCTAGAACCTTCCTACAAATGCATAAATATCTAGAGCTTTCCCAAGGAAATTCTCCATAGTTCTAGAATATTCTGACCAAGATCTATCCCCTAGCTTATGTAACCCTTCCATATGTCAAAAATATATGCCAAGTGGCACCTACGTGGCATGATGATGTGGCGGGTCATGACACTTGGCCCAGAAGCTCAAATACAAAATAAATACATCAGCTAAGTCTGTAATGGGCCTTACTAAACTGAAGTCCAACAGTATCGTAAAAATGGTGTGTGGTAGCAACTAACTAAGGTGGTGTTTGTTTTTTATCCACCAATTCTAACGCTGAGCAAAAATAGCCACTACTCTATTAAAATTAGTTTTAAAAGACAGGTTTACCCTTTCTTCTATTCTTATATTCCCAAACCCTTATTTTATACGTTCAGAGGTAAAATTTGAGAGCCAAAATTTCAGAGGCAAAATTCGCTCCCTTAATATCAGTATCGCTCCTTGCATGGAAATCATTATTCGATTTTGTTCCTGCCCAGCGATTCTCTGCATGTAATTTGTTGCGCTTAATCTCTTCTCGTTTGTCATCTTCTCTGCATCAACCCAGCGAACTGGTTTATTTTTTATTTTTCTTTTATGCATTTTTTTTGTATAACTGTATTCATGATCAATGTTGTGTTTGACATCAAGTATGTGTGCAATTTCAAAAATAATGATTATAACTTGATTCAGTATGGAATAAGTATCAGATTTTTTTGAGGAAGTTATTCAGAATATTTTGGTATTGAAATGTGTTTGTGGTTCAATCAATATATTTGATTATGTAAGGACATTTCATAAAAACAGTCGTACGAATTCATAAGCTACCTGTATTTATGAATTTTTGGGATTGAAATGTGTTTGTGGTTTAATTAATATATTTGATTAAGTAATGACATTTCATAAAAATATTCGTACGAATTCATAAGCTACATGTGTTTATGAATTTTTAGTATTGAAATGTGTTTGTGGTTTAATTAATATATTTAATTATGTAATCACATTTCATAAAAATATTCGTACGAATTCATAAGCTAACTGTGTTTATGAATTTTTAGTTAACTGTGTTCACAAAAGTTAAGGACCAAGTGTCCTTAACTTTTGAACTTGGAACTCAAAGTTAAGGACTGAGTGTCCTTAACTTTTCAACTTGAAACTATTAGTTAAGGAATGCATGTCCTTAACTTTTTAACTTGTAACTTGAAGTTAAGGACCAAGTGTCCTTAACTTTTGAACTTAAAAGTTGAAGTTCAGGACATATTGTCAAAGTTAAGGACTTAGTGTCCTTTACTTTTGAACTTGAAAGTTGAAGTTCAGGACCTATTGTCCTTAACTTTTGAACTTGGAATTCAAAGTTAAGGACCAAGTGTCCTTTACTTTTGAACTTGAAAGTTGAAGTTCAGGACCTATTGTCCTTAACTTTTGAACTTGGAATTCAAAGTTAAGGACCATGTGTCATTTACTTTTGAACTTGAAAGTTGAAGTTCAGGACCTATTGTCCTTAACTTTTGAACTTGGAATTCAAAGTTAAGGACCAAGTGTCCTTTACTTTTGAACTTGAAACTTGAAGTTAAGGACCAAGTGTCCTTAACTTTTCAACTTGAAACTATAAGTTAAGGACTACCTGTCCTTAACTTTTTAAATGGAAACTTGAAGTTAAGGACTGCATGTCCTTAACTTTTTAACTTGAAACCTGAAGTTAGGGACCAAGTGTCCTTAACTTTTGAACTTGAAAGTTGAAGTTCAGGACCAAGTGTCCTTAACTTTTGAACTTGGAATTCAAAGTTAAGGACCAAGTGTCCTTAACTTTTGAACTTGAAAGTTGAAGTTAAGGACTGTATGTCCTTAACTTTTTAACTTGAAACTTGAGGTTAAGGACCAAGTGTCCATAACATTTGAACTTGAAAGTTGAAGTTCATGACCTATTGTCCTTAACTTTTGAACTTGGAATTCAAAGTTACGGACCAAGTGTCCTTTACTTTTGAACTTGAAACTTGAAGTTAGGAGCCAAGTGTCCTTAACTTTTCAACTAACTATAAGTTAAGGATCAAGTGTCCTTAACTTTTGAACTTGAAAGTTGAAGTACAAGACATATTGTCCTTAATTTTTGAACTTGAAACCATAAGTTAAGGACTGTCTGCCCTTAACATCTTAACTTGAAACTTGAAGTTCAGGACCAAGTGCCCTAAAGTTTTCAACTTGTAATTGTAAGTCCTAATCTTTTATGTTCTTTTTCCTTCTTTGTAGTGTGCTAATGGAAGGAGATCGTGTGTTCGAGTTTGATGTTTGGCGTAATTTAATGAGCTATTGGAAAGGAGATTTACAGTATAAGGAAACAATAAAAAGTTTTTTGTCGAACAGGTAGTGGAAGAAGTNACTTGTAACTGTAAGTCCTAATCTTTTATGTTCTTTTTCCTTCTTTGTAGTGTGCTAATGGAAGGAGATCGTGTGTTCGAGTTTGATGTTTGGCGTAATTTAATGAGCTATTGGAAAGGAGATTTACAGTATAAGGAAACAATAAAAAGTTTTTTGTCGAACAGGTAGTGGAAGAAGTTGAGGGATGGTATTTTTGGAAACTTTTTCCGATTACAAAGTATGAAGTTCTGTGGTAAACTTATTCACTGTGTATTGCTTTCAGAAATTGTAAATAATGATCCTAATTCGATGACATTCAAGGTTTTTGACCATGAAATTAAGTTTACACGTGAAGCATTTCATATAATTACTTGTTTGAACTGTTCTTCTTTACTGGACATCAAAGGTTTGCATGAAAAAAAGAATAGGCTTTTGAAAGTCTATTTCTCCAGAAAGGATAGAGTTGAGTTGGGTGATTTGTTTAATTTTATTACTAGTCACCTAGATGGTACATCTGCATCATTTTTAGGCAGCGATGATGATGCTCTGAAGTTGGCAACAATTTATTTTGTTGAATCTGTTTTGATGGGGAAGCGGAAGAATAGGAATGTGTCCGAGCAGATAATGAAAATTGTAGATGATGATGAACTTTGCTCTTCTTTCAACTGGGGATCTCTTTGTTATGAAACATTATTAAAATCATTGAAGAGCTGTTTGAAGCCCAACGAGAATGAGAATGATAAAGAGAAACACAACGATAAAGACAAGGATAGCTACACTATACTTGGCTTTCCTTTTGCTTTTTGTGTTTAGATTATGGAAGTATTGCCTATTTTCCAGGAAAAACAATTTGCGAACTTCCGAGAATGTGATTTTCCTCAGATGTTATGTTATTCGGATATGAAATCTCCACAATATGATTCTCCGTGTAAAAAATACTTCCATAATAAAAATGTAAGTTAATCTAATTACTAGTTATTTTTTTTGTTTATGTGTTTTAGTTCTGAAAACTTATGTTTTTTTGTTATATAATAGGTGTATAAATTGATCGAGGTGGCACCATTTATTTCTTGTGAAGAAGATGCAGAGCCTGTTAGTGTGCATGAGTCAATTTCTCAAGATCAAAGCTCAATGCCTTCTTCCACACAATTTGATGAAGCCATGCTTAAGGAAATTGTTAAAGTAGGTTTTCTGTCTTTGAATAGCATTAGTTTTTTATTTTATTGTTTTTTGCTTAAGAGAAAGTTTTTGTTTTTATGGTTTTTGATTCAGAGATTATCAGAGAAGTTTAAGAAGGATCTGCAGGCTGAAGTTACTAGAATAAATCCGAAAATATATGTATCAGAAAAAAAAGATTCAAAATGATATCAAGGTAATATCATTAATTTCAGTTAGTCTAAGTTCAGGACCTTGCGTCCTTAACTTTTGAACTTGTAACTCAAAGTTAAGGACTGTCTGTCCTTAACTTTTTTATTTGTAAGTCTAAGTTCATGACCATCTGTCCTGAACTTTTGAACTTGAAATTTGAAGTACAGGACCAAGTGTCCTTAATTTTTGAACTTGTAAGTCAAAATTAAAGACCATGTGTCCTTAACTTTTGAACTTGGAATTCAAAGTTAAGGACTGCATGTCCTTAACTATTGAACTTGAAACTTGAAGCTAAGGACCTATTGTCCGTAACTTTTGATCTTGTAATTATAAGTAAAGGACTTCCTGTCCTTAACTTTTGGACTTGAAACTTGAAGTTCAAGACCAAGTGTCCTTAGCTTTTCAATTTGAAACTTGAATTTCAGGACCTATTGTCCTTAACTTTTTAACTTGGAATTCAAACATGTCCTTAACTTTTGAACTTGAAACTTGAAGTTTAGGACCAAGTGTCCTTAACTTTTGAACTTGTTACTCTAAGTTAAGGACTGCCTGTCCTTAACTTTTTTACTTGTAAATTGAAGTTTAGGACTGCATGTCCTTAACTTTTTAACTTGAAACTTGAAGTTTAGGACTGCATGTCCTTAACTTTCTAACTTATTTTCTTTCACAGCATTTAAAAAAAAGTCTAGGATCAAAGATTGATACTTTGTTGAAGAATTTTATGAAACCTGATGAAAGGAACATAGAGATAGAATCTATTGTTCCAATTACTAAAGATGGAGTTGATGATCATTGTGATGGTACAGAACCTACTGTTACAATTAACAAAGATGCAGGTGGTGATGAATGTGATGATATGGATGTGCATGCAGAAGTTCAGTATGAAAGCGATTATAGAGATGCACATCTAGATGATGAAACTAATATTGGCACTGAAATTGGGAAAGGTTAGATATGGATTTTGAATTTTTTGTCATTAAAATTTATATTCAACAGCATAATACATATAAACTTTTTTGTGATTACAAAAATATGTAGAATCTATTGATGGAGTGGAAGTTCAAGATGTAGTAGAATGTCAAGACCAGGAAAATCCAAAAGAGACAGGAGTAACAGAAAAAATTTGTAAATGTGGAGTGCAATCTCAGGATTTAGAAAGTCCATTGGGAACAAGTGTCAGTGAGATTGTATGCAAATGTATAGAAGGAACATATGATATGTCTACACCTCTCTCATATAAAGAGAATTTTGGAGTTCAAAATTGTGCCAATCAAGGTTAGATGGAATTTTCATGATATGTTGAATGTTAGTTGTAGTGAACTATTAGAATGGGTGTTAATTGTAAATGTTACAGAATCTTTTAAAGGCATAAGGGAAGAAGATGGAGTGGAGTATCAAGAGAGAAGTGGAGTACAATATCAAGACTTAGAAAATACCCAAGGAACAAGCATAAGTGAGATTGTTTCCAAATGCATAGATGCAACATGTGATCTCTCTACACCTCACTCTCTTACCGAAAATATTGGAAGCCAAGAAAATTCTAGTGAAGATAATGATTTAACTGGGATGATCTTGACAGTTGCAAAAGGTTAGATATTTGTTTTTTTTTTAATTTTATACATATTTGTTTTAATCAAAGATTAGTAACAAGTACTAATTGTGAATATTTTGCAGAATCTTGTGAAGTTGTAATTGAAGAACATGTGCAGTTGAAAGATAAATAAAATGCAACCAATATGTCAGTTCAATTGTCTGTTGAAAAAAATACAAGAAGGCAGTGTGAACAAGACAGATATTGATTGTGTCCTAAATATTATATTCATAATTGAAACTGCCAGGACATTTCAAAAATAATGTTCTTAGTTTTTGTCTCTTCATTTGACGACTTGTAGTAAACTAATGTATATATATAGTGTTGTCTGCAGAGAAAAACAAAGATGAAGCTCTTAACCAATATACTAGGAAAAGGAAGAGAGATAGAATTGGTTATGATGGTCCATCGTTTTCTATTCTTACTCCTACTCCTCTAAGTACACAAATGAGTATTGATGAGGGTTTATCTATTGAGGTTGAAGGAAATGTAGAACAAGAGCTTGGTCGAGGTAAAAGGAATAAGAAGCTTAGTTGGCAGTTGAAATCTCCTTTTGAACCGGAAAGAAAATCAGGAACATCGATGGCGCACAATGAAAATACTCCCAATAAATCGGGCTGGATAAAATCAAAATATACTCGTACATGTATTTTTCGTTATGCCAAAAATGATGCAAAATTATTGAAGAAATTCATTGTGTGGTTGGGCAAGGAGAAAAGGAAAGGTCGCAAAAAATCGTAAATCCCTTAATTTATTTCATTATTTTTTAATTGCTTAAATTCGTGTCCTTAACTTGTAATTTTAAAATTAGGACTTAGTGTATTGATATTGAAATTCCTAAAGTTAAGTATCCATAACTTCTGTGATTGTAAGTCTAAGTTTAGGACCAAGTTCCCTTAACTTTTGAATTTGGAAATCAAAGTTAAGGACCAGGTGTCCTTAACTTTTTAACTTGGAATTCAAAGTTCAGGACCAAGTGTCCTGAACTTTTGAACTTGAAAGTCTAAGTTCAGGACCATGTGTGGTTTACTTTTGAACTTGAACTTGAAGTTCAGGACTAAGTGTCCTTAACTTTTCAACTTAAAGCTTGAAGTTCACGACCAAATGTCCTTAACATTTCAAATTGAAACTCAAACTCCAGGACCAAGTGTCCTTAACTTTTGAACTTATAAGTCTAAGTTCAGGACCAAGTGTCCTCAACTTTTGAAGTTGGAACTATAAGTTAAGGACTGCATGTCCTTAACTTTTATACTTGTTAGTCTAAGTTCAGCACAAAGTGTCCTGAAATTTGAACTTGTAAGTCTAAGTTCAGGACCATGTGTCCTTAACTTTTGAACTTGAAACTCAAACTTCAGGACCAAGTGTCCTTAACTTTTGAACTTGAAACTCAAACTTCAGGACCAAGTGTCCTTAACTTTTGAACCTGAAACTCAAACTTCAGGACCAAGTGTCCTTAATTAGGAAATGAGGACTAACATCTAACTGTGATATTTTCAAAATTTTCAGTGGACAAAATGATATATATGCTGATGATAATGGTGTGAAAAAGAATCCATACAAATTGTATCATCAAAAAATCAGGAGAAAAATGTTCTTCCTTGAGCTTTCAGATAGTAGCTTTGTACTTGATGATCAGGTTTGATAATTAGCAAGGCATTTATTTTCTTTATTCTTAATTTATTATTTTTTAATTATTTTATGACTGGTGGATTTGTTTTATTTTTTGCCTTAGCATATTGACATTGCCCTATATTATCTGAGAAAGAAGGAATGCTACCACCCTCGCGACCATCCTTTTCGTTGCACAACTACAGATATAGTTTTTGATAATTATATGCTAGAGATATATAAGGAATTCAATGAAGATGTTACAGATGGGTTTTGGTGTGGTGATAACCAATTGGTTCTGACACTATATGTTTGGGGTGACAATCGTAGATGTGGAATTACTTGGACAGAAGTTGACAAAATCTTTTTTCCATGTCAGCTTCCTTCAGAAGATGATAATGTTGTGACACATTTTCTTTTGGGGGTATTGGACTTGAATGAGAAAAAGATTGATGTGTATGATTCCATATATAGTGAGCCATATGAGGCAGGAATGAATCACATTGAAATGTATGCACGCGTGATCCCCAACTTGCTAAAGTTCTCACAGTTTGAGAAAAATCACAAGTCTTTTGGAAATACATTCCACAAATTTGATATTCAATGGCAAAGATCACCACACCAAACTGGATCGTACGTGTTGTTATTTGCTATATAATTTATATGTACTTTAGATTTATTGTTTAATTGACTCCACATCTTACATTTTTCTTCAGACTGATTGTGGTGCATTCCTAATCAAGTACGTGGAGTTGTTGATGATGAGAAATGATGTGGAGAAATTCCAACCTGAAGACATAAAAGACTTTAGAAAAGAACTTGCAGCAAATCTTTGGGCACATAGAGAGTGGAAAATAAATTATGGTTATGATACACCACCAGAAAATGTTGGTGACGACTATGATAGTGAAAATGAAACTTATTATCCGAAGGAGCTGTAGTTTAGTTGTAAAGAAAGTTAGTTGTAGTTTATTTTTTGTATAAAATTGCTATAAAGAATCCATATGAGTTCTGAAATATCTTGTAAATTCCTCAAAAGGCACTTTTATTTTGTTTGCATAGCATAATTTTTTGTCACAGCTATGCAAAATTACAATTCCAGAAGTAATATGAAGGCATCATGTTATTAATTTCTTTATTTCTGTCAAGTATTGATTTGTCTATTTTCAATCCCTAAATTAAGTGTATTGAGCTTGTAAGTATTGATTCGTCCTTAGCTTTTAAACTTGTAAGTCAAAGTTCAGGACCATGTGTCCTTAACTTTTTAACATGAAACTCAAACTTCAGGACCAAGAGTCCTTAAGTTTTGAAATTGAAACTCAAACTTCAGGACCAAGTGTCCTTAACTTTTGAACTTGAAAGTCTAAGTTCAGGACCATGTGTCCTCAACTTTTGAAATTGAATCCTTAAGTTTTGAACTTGGAACTCAAAGTTAAGGACTGCCTGTCCTTAACTTTTGAACTTTGAACTCAAACTTAAGGACTGCATGTCCTTAACTTTTGAACTTGTAAGTCAAAGTTAAGGACTGCATGTCCTTAACTTTTGAACTTGAAACTTGAAGTTAAGGACTGCCTGTCCTTAAATTTTGAACTTGTAAGTCAAGGTTAAAGACTGCTTGTCCTTAACTTTTGAACTTTGAAATCGAACTTAAGGACTGTTTGTCCTTAACTTTTGAACTTGTAAGTCAAAGTTAAGGACTGCATGTCCTTAACTTTTGAACTTGTAAGTCAAAGTTAAGGACTGCTTGTCCTTAACTTTTTAGATTTGAACTCAAACATAAGGATTGTTTGTCCTTAAATTTTGAACTTATAAGTCAAAGTTAAGTATTGCATGTCCTTAACTTTTGAACTTGAAACTTGAAGTTAAGGATTGTCTGTCCTTAACTTTTGAATTTGTAAGTCAAAGTTAAGGACTGCTTGTCCTTAACTTTTGAACTTTGAAACTTGAAGTTAAGGACTGCATGTCCTTAACTTTTGAAATTGTAAGTCAAATTTAAGGACTACCTGTCCTTAACTTTTGAACTTTGAACTCAAAAGAAACAAAAAGAACGAATATATCAATTTGCAGAAAGAAATTTTGAAAATTCAGACATCTGCTCAAATAAGAATAATCTAAATGAATCCAATTTATAACAAAAACTTAAAAGAGTCGATAAACATAAGTGGATATATCTACTATTCTCTATGCTTCCTTGAAAATGGATGGACTACCGGAGAATATATACAAGTTGTTCTATTATGACCAATTCTTCTACAACAACCATATTTGAATGTTATTTTTGATGACTCGGTAGTTGGAATATGCCTTTTCTTCTGCCTTCTACCTGGTGGAACTTTGAAATCTGGAGGTTTAACAATTTGTGACTTAACACTCTCTGGTACAATCCAAGAATCAGTATGTCCTACAGGATGTATTTGTCTTTCATATGTTTTCAGCCAAGATTCAGTTAACTACCAGTGCGAGCAAAAGTTGGACTTCTTGATGTTTCTCTTCTCAATAGGTGCAATTGCATGTAAGCATGGTAATTCATCTAATTGAAACTGAAAACAATCACATGTTCTTTTGTTTAAGTCCACCAAGAAAGTAATTCCTTCTTCTTCAACTCTAGAACGCCATGAATCAACAGGGAAGACCTTCAGTGTTGAAAAATTATAAGTTAGTACATTATGTTAAATTATATTAAAAGAATAACCTAAACATAGAACATAATACTTACATTCAAAGTAAATGCAAAATCTATCTTTTTCTTCAATTCCTCTTCTACCCAACAAGAAACATCATAAAAAGTTCCTTCGCTTCATTTCTTCTTTCATAAAACCACCATTGTAGCTTCACTTGAATGAAATCCATCATTCTTAATATAGGCAGCTCCCTTGCTTCTAATAGGACAGAATTCTTTGACTCAACTATGTTTGTTGTGAGCATGACATATCTTCGTCGTGGACTACAAGAACGTGCCCACCTTTCCGGTGGTTCTTCCATGAAGTAGTCATAAGTCTTCTTATCTACTTTTGCTATATTTGACATGTAAAGATCAAATTATTTGCGCCTGTATACTCTTGCAGCACTTTGAAAAAGTTTTATGACCTCACTTTTCACTTTCTTCGTTTTAGGTTCTGCTCCAAATGATAGATACAAATCCCATGGTGGCTTTCAGGATATACCTTTGCGATGGCATATGCAATAGATTGATGCATGTCTGATAAAAAAATTAAATTCTCACGGCTCCCAATTGCATTGAGAAGCTCACTAAAGTACCACTCATAGGAATTGTTGTTTTCAGATTCTGCTATTCCAAAGGCTAGTGGAAAATTTTGGTTATTTGCATCCTTTGAAACTAAAATCAATAAAACACCACGAAATTTTGACGTCAAAATAGTTGCATCAATAGCAATCACTGGTCTACATAGATTCCAACCAGATTTTTATGATCCATATGCATAAAATATATAAAGAAACCTGAAAATACAGTATAAAAGAAGGTTAACAGAAGTTAAGGACAGGCAGTCCTTAACTTAGACTAACAAGGTCAAAAGTTAAGGACAGGCAGTCCTGAACTTCAGGTTACAAGGCCAAAAGTTAAGGATAAGTAGTCCTGAAGTTAGACTAATAAGGTCAAAAGTTAAGTACAGACAGTCCTGAACTTCAGGTTACAAGGCCAAAAGTTAAGGACAAGTAGTCCTGAAGTTAAACTAACAAAGTCAAAAGTTAAGGACAGGCAGTCCTTAACTTAGAGTTACAAGTTATAAAGTTAAGGACATGCAGTCCTTAACTTAGATTTACAAGCTCAAAAGTTAAGGACATGGAGTCCTTAACTTAGACTAACAAGGTCAAAAGTTAAGGTCAATATGTCCTTAATTTTTTAACTTGCAATTCTAAGTTAAGGACCAAGTGTCCTTAACTTTTTGACTGCACACATGAAAGTTAAGGACAACACGTCCTTAACTTTATAATTGGTTAAAGACAACATGTCCTAAAGTTTATAAAACGGACTAATAAACTCTTCATTTATTGTTTACCTGTTGTTGTCGTATATCTTTATGTTAGTATATGTTCCCGTATTTTTACTTCTCATCATATACAAGTATGAAGACAATAATTCATAATTCTCTTCAGGAGCTCCTCTTATTAAAGCGGAAGCACGTTGAATAGCACGCCACGCCCTGTGATACCCAATGTCTAGTCCATGCAATTTTTGCATTTCTGCCATGACAAAAGCTGGTGTAACTTCAAACCTTGGGTCTCGAAGATTGTCGATAATGTAACCACTAATCAACATTGAAGTTGCATGCCTTTGGTCAGCTTTCATAGTGTTAACAGAGTAGTCATAATTTTTCTCAATCTTTACTATCTTGAACGATGTTGAATCTTTAATTCTGAAAGCACGCACACACCACCCACACCTATCATCATTGCATTTCAATGAATATCTTGTTGAGCTTGATCTAACAAACTTGAATTCAAAATGTCCTTTAATTGCTATATTCGAAAAACAGTTAATTATACTCTTCGTTTTTTCAAATATTGATCCCACTTTCATCCAACGAAGCATTTTATCTTAATATCGTAGTTGGGGATTCTTTTTGTTTCGAATTTGACCTTCGTCTAGTTAGTTGAGTAGAGGTTTTTTCAGCAATTTCTTCGATTACCGATGCACTCTCTAAGACTTGAATACCCAAAGCTTGTTCGTTGTCAATATCTATAATGCTTTGTCCTTCTACTTGAATAGAATCAAATGTTTGAAGCACCTCTTCAGTTATTAGTTGAGCTTCAACCATATCTATTTCCATTATATGTTGGCATTTGTTTTGAATGTCATGTTGAGTTTCTCTGTTGACATGTTCAAAGGTGCTTGTTGATCCAAAAACTCTTTCCGAAATATCAACAATGAAACGACAACCCTTGAAGAGTGAATGACTTTTTAGTAACTCTATACATGTGTGAAGATCTAAATCTTTGGATACAAGCATTCCCTTGCTTGTTCCCAGGTTGATATCAAACCATATCACTGCTTCAAACTTGTCTCTATCCAATTCAATAACTTCAAAGATTTGTTTAATGAAATCTTCAAACCGAATTGCCTCAGGTACTAGAATAAGCTTTGTTTGATGATCAAGATACTTATAGTCTTTAGTCCATTTACCATTAAAAGAAACTATAATGCATATTGTTTCCATCCTGCAAGTCAAGAGAATGGGAAATTGAGGACATATTTTATAGAGAAATCCTTGTATAATTAAGAATAGGTATTGTAAGTTAAGGACCAAGTGTCCTTAACTTTTGAACTTGGAATTCAAAGTTAAGGACCAAGTGTCCTTAACTTTTGAACTTGAAACTTGAAGTTAAGGGCTACCTGTCCTTAACTTTTTAACTTGCAACTCTAAGTTAAGGACCAAGTGTCCTTAACTTTTGAACATGTAAGTCAAAGTTCAGGACCAAGTGTCCTTAACTTTTCAACTTGAAACTCAAACTTCAAGACCAAGTGTCCTTAACTTTTGAACTTAGAATTCAAAGTTATGGACCAAGTGTCCTTAACTTTTGAACTTAGAATTCAAAGGTAAGGACCAAGTGTCCTTAACTTTTGAACTTGAAACTTGAAGTTAAGGATTATCTGTCCTTAACTTTTTATTTTGTAACTCTAAGTTAAGGAAGTGTCCTTAACTTTTGAACATGTAAGTCAAAGTTCAGGACCAAGTGTCCTTAACTTTTCAACTTGAAACTCAAACTTCAAGACCAAGTGTCCTTAACTTTTGAACTTGGAATTCAAAGTTAAGGACCAAGTGTCCTTAACTTTTGAACTTGAAACTTGAAGTTACGGATTGTCTGTCCTTAACTTTTTAACTTGTAACTCTAAGTTAAGGACCAATCGTCCTTAACTTTTGAACATGTAAGTCAAAGTGCATGACCAAGTGTCCTTAACTTTTCAACTTGAAACTCAAACTTCAGGACCAAGTGTCCTTAACTTTTTCAAAATAATTTGCAAAACTATGACAGTATGTTCTTAATATTCAGAAGAACAGCAAAAAAGTTAAGGACATTGTGTCCTTAACTTTTTCAATTCAATTTGCAAAATCAAGACACTATGTCCTTAATATTAGTAACAACGGTCATGTTAAGGACACCAAATCCTTCACATTATGTGCTCAATTGTTATAGAATTATCACAGGATGCGATGTTCTTAACCTTATCAATCCAGAAATTCAAAAAAAAAAATCAAATTCCTAGTAACGAAATAAAAATCAATAGAAACACACAAAAGCATAATTTACTGTAAATTTATGTCGATTTTTGGAAGAGAAAGTTGAATTCTATGGTTTCAAATCAGAAGAGAAGCTTATGTAATTCTATAGTTTGAAATTCCACGATCACAGTCTCTGTTGCTGCTGTAGTTAGTTACGTGCTGATGCTGCTGCTGATCGTTAATAAAAGCGTAGGTATAATTTATAGTAGAAGGGTATTTTCGTCCAGTCAAGTAAAAATTTAATTAAACCAATGGCTAAATACTAAAGATATTTAAAATACCGGTTTTAAAGTGAAAACATGTACTCTTAATGGCTATTTGTGCACATCTCCCAACAGTATCATACCAAAGTTATAGGTAAATGATTTCCCTAGGTGCCGTTGTTCTAGAGTTAATACATTTCTATACTAGATGATAGTAGGTGGCTTCTTATACTAAGTTGGGAGAATAAGAGAACAAGTAGGAGCATATTTCACCAAGTATTTGGCCAGCAGGAGTGGATGTTGTGTTAAGTTTTATAATTCTGCTTGTAAGGATGTTTTAGATAGCAGCAGCAGCCAAAGTGCGAATAAAATCAAATATGGTTTGGAATAATGTTCGCTCGTCCAGGAGGCACCTTAAATTCGATATCCACTACTATTTCCTCGTCATGAATCGTAAACATCCCCACCTAATATTTAGGTGTGTGTTTCCAGTAGTTATAAGTGTTAGTATTTCTTTATCCCCCAATTTTTTGTATTCCTCCAACCACTCTACAGTAGTTCAAATAAGGAGGGTTGCTCATTCGTTTGAAACTATTACTATACGAAACCAGGCCAGCTGAAAGCAGGAGCTATTGCCAGTATTAAAAATATTTTCAATTCCTTGCAACATCATTCATTGGCCATTGTGGTCCTCCAAACATGTCTTCTTTTTTTTCGTTTTTTGGTACATTATCAAATACAGAACTTACACCATCTAATAAATTTAGGACCAACTGAGTCCGGTCCACACTGAAAACTCATATTTATTATGTCGGGGTATTATCACTTTTAGCTCTTCATTCCGCTAGAACTTATATCTCTCTCTATCTCTTGCTTTGTTTCCATCAAGTTAAACATAACTAATTGATAATGGTCTACTTGATAAATTGGAAGCTTGTCACAAAATAATACATGTCTTGTCGTTTGGTTAATTACCAGGATTAGTAACATTTGGATCCCGATATTGGTTATAGGTATTATTAGCTAAAATCAGAATAAATTTTATACCAAAATCTTGGTACTTTCTATCCATAAAGGATGTGGTATTATGATCTTCTTTTTTTTTTTTTGTTTACAAATATACAAAACATCACTGCAAAAATGATAATTGATGAGAATATATACAGTTCATCATCAAACTTTGCAACTCGGAACAAGTTGTAGATTACCAGCCAAACTCTTTTTCCTATGAAGTTATGCTCTGATCAATACCTCATAGACATTACAGTTGTTATCACCAGAAACACGCTTCAACATTTCAAAACTTTTACGGCTACCCAGAAATTCAATCCGTTTGAATTCTATACAACCACGCTCTTTACTGCAATAAACTGATCTTAGTCGGTCAGCATGCCTTGAATCTGTGTGAATCGCTATCTCTACCTCTGCAACGGACATATTTTCCTATAGAAATTACAAACGTAATGTTTTAGGAAGTAAAAAATTTCTGTTTGGAATCCATTCTTGAAATAACCCTGAAAATACACCAAAATCACCAGCCAAAATAGACGCGAAAAACCTCAATACCTGGTAAAATGCATGTATGTAATCCAACACCTGTAAACACGTGAACCCTTTCTCACTAAAAAAGGTCCTGGAACATGGACCCATTTCGGAAAATCGATCAACTGGAAACAGTATAGTAAGGAAGTTGGTTTTCAATATTAACTCAGATTTTTCACTGCGATCAAACAAAAACAAAAAAAGCAATCAAAGGAAGATCATTACAAGTATGTTAAAGAATACAAGATAAACGGAATTAAAAAAACAAGACAGAGTAAATCACATCTATCGTCCTCAATGATTGAGCTAAGATGCAATTCGATCCCTATTGTCTCAGTTCTACCAAGAGTAACCCAATAGTTTGACATTGATCTTTGAATTGTCCTATGCTAAATTCTAATAAGTATCCACCTGCATGTGACAAGCACATGACTTGGCATTTCTGGAAAGTTTGATGAATTTCCTGTTGGAAATTACATCAACATTTGTGTGGCATCGGAAAACAAAAAGAGTTAATGTAGAATAAGAACTGTTAGTAGGAGGTGATGTAGAATTAGAAATAATAGGATTAGTTGTTGAAACTTGAAAATCTGTTGAAAATATAAGATGCAATTTATCTTTTAGTATCATACTAGTCAACTTTAGTCTATTCTCAAGTTTGTATCAGGTCGGGTTTAGTGCATTCTCTTCTTTGTATCCGAGAACTGTTATCTGGTCAGCCTAACACAATCATTGGACCAGATAAACATAATTTAATAAGTAATACATATCCAAATTTCCAAGTACATGGTAGTACTCTAACAGAACCAACATGTATGCTCCGCGAATCAAAGATATATGCAATAATTTGCATACAAATTTCAAACACATGTTTGACACAGCTAAAAGATATATTGCAAGATACCAAGGCAGTGGTCTATTTTGTCAAAACGTGTCGACTGAGTCAAGGTGAAAGGAACACTATATCTCACAAGTTTCAAGTCTGCTAGTTGAAACTGTAACAGTCACTGAAAGTAAGAGATCTGACAAACCTTTCTGAAAGCGGTCGGGATAGGTTCACAAATGAAGTTTCAGATGCTTTATGATCCTCCTTTGCATCAAAGAATACAGAGGGGTTCTGTTGATTTGCATCTTCAGCACTAGAAGAGTCCATGTAAATCGAAGCAGCCGAAGTTGGGTCAGATATCGACCAGCAGATGGAATCTAGAAGGCTGCTCGGAGATAGGTGACGTAAAGGGGTCTGACATGTCTGAAATAACAAAATGGACAAGTAAAATGAAAATTAAATTTCATTGAGAACAATAATACATACAAGATCATGATGAATTGTAGGCAAATTGCGTGCTATACACAAACAAGGGAAGAACAACAGTCAAAAGAATTAACTAGGATAAAACAGTCATGACTCCTGGCAATGCTTAATTGCATTTTGGTAAGCACTGAGAACAAGCAATTTACCTGTATACTAGAAATTCAAAAAATGAACCAAAATCATGCCAAAAATAAAAAGAACTTAAGTACAAGATTACTGTTCAACCAAAAGCATTTTGGACTGACAGATGTAGATATCAACGCTAACATATTAGCCATAACAGAAAACAGAATTGTAAGCCTAAACCATCTATGCATCTATTTACATAGTGTATCTGGTAGCAACGTTGAAACAAAAGAAATGAGCTGCATTACAAAAACTGAAATTTTTTTACCTGCATACGCCAACCACGACGCTTCCTTACTCCCTCTTTGGCCACATTGACAACATTTAGTCTTTTTTCCTGGTTCACTCTAGGTGTAGAACTTGTGCTATCTTGAATATGAGCACCAGCATTAATTTCCTATAAACAATTCATAAGAATTTTTAAAATTGAAGAACTATAGCAGGAAAATCTCCAAAGGACGTGCTACAATGCAGAACATTCAGGAAATATATCAACAGAAAATTCAAATTCATTCACATTTTTATTAGTACATGACCAATTTGAAAAGTCAGCCACTGGAGGCCACCCTATCCAACTAATCACTTGCTACATCTTGAAGTTTAGGAAAAGTAGGTGATGACAAACCCAGGCAACATTTACATGGGATCCGTTCAGCACCTATGTCTGCATAGCATTCAACTATGACGTAGGTAGTTTAAGTCAAGAAATTAGAAAGATAGTCAAGGTATTTAATGATCAGCCAACCTCCTCACTGTATATCCACCAATCAACTGTAGATCAAAGGACCTTACAATAGTCACAAGATGCAAGGATCACTCTCTTACTATGAATTGCTCTGTTCATCCGTTGCTATAGTCCACCTCTGCCTTGGCATAACTACCAAGAAAAGGTTTGAAATAGAGACTACAGAAGTTGTTGATTAGAAATGTGAAGTTACAAGTTAACTTTGTATATTTGGAAAATAGTATATAGGAAAAGTTGTGCTGAAAAGAGTAAAAGAAGGGCCCTGCTGAACTTTATGCATTGTTACATAAGAAGTCTTAGAATGTTTCCTTAAAGAAAAGTGGTGATCACTTTGGAGCTAACCAAAAAGACTACTTCCATTTTTTGGTCAATGCCAGCAGTGAATTACTGAGTTTAGCTAGGATCCAATTGCAAATTCCGTAACTACTCCGAGTCCATAGTCAAGGGCAAGGATATAAAGCTATACCAATGGGAAATCCTATATACATACAAAACCAAAAATATATGGTCCATCTAGAAATCTTACATTCGGAAAAAGACAACCCCTAAGAGGGTGGGAAAAAATTACCATGCCCTTATGACATGTATTTTTTCTTTGAGATTTGTGGGAAAACCAGAAAAACAGAGTATTAGTTCTAAATAAAGACAAAATCCCTAGCACATGGTCAAAACTACAAATCCTTGAACCAATGTTAGACTAGTTTCCCTGGACCACCAACCGCAATTAAAGCCCAAGTTATGTGACTTTCAGATAAGCACATACATCCACATGTACTCACAGAATTACTGCACCATGGCACCCACCTCAAATAAAAGATTAACCAGATCCTTCAATTAGTATGTTGTCCTTGTGCGAGAAAGAAAAGGATAAATATGTTTTTTGTAACGACATAGATCAATCTGCTTTCTGAAGGAGCATTATCATAGAAACCACAAAGCTAACATCCTTTGGATTTAAACAATTGGAAGATATTCTAAACAGTCTTTAAGATGATAGAGAAAGCACCTTAGGAAAGTTCACCAGTAATAATATGGAGAGAGAGAAAGAGAAGGAAGGTGGGTGAATACATACTTTGCTATTAATTGTATTCTGAATGCTATCAAGTAATATTCCAGTTTGCCTAGCCAAATCAGCAGACATATGAACAAGCCTTTGCAGGCGCTTTTCCTTTGCACTCTTCAGAACCCAAAGCGGCTGACAAAAAGGTTTATTTATTTTTAGAAGCAATTCAAATGAAGAAATGAATCAGGGGAATGATACGATAGTCCTCGAGGGAATGTAAAGCTCTTGCCTAAGATAAGATAAAAGTGGGATCAGAGAAATGTAACTTCATCAAACTTAAATATTCACTTCTAATTAAAGTTGCGAACATGAGAAAGCATTCATGCTTATTCACAAAATGGATGGAGTAACACTTACTGTGACAATGTTAGAGGAATGGCCAAGGTATTTCCGAATTGAGTTTCCTTCACAGACTACATGACTTGCACCACAACCAACAAACCACTGGTCCACCAAACAAGCACCTTCTGCTGCAGCAGACTCGATGACCTAAGTTTTACAACAAGTCAGAAAATAGTACAAACCACCTTTAATAACTTGATTATATTCAGATGACCTAAGCTTCAGAATATGATGCAATATAGGGACGCGTATTGCTGTAACAAACAAAGAAAAATGCCAAGTGGCATAGCAACGATTTTCAATGAAACAAAAAGGAATAAACATATAAGACTTAGATAACCAGTACTGCAGCTAGGGATGTTCATAAAAACCCGATAAACCGAACCAAATCGACCAAAAAACCCGATACTTTTTAGGTTTGGTTTGGTTTTGGTTTTGAATTTTAAAAACCGATCAAATTTGGTTTGGTTTTGGTTTTGGTTTTAATAAAAAAATAACCGAAAAAAACCGAACCAAACCGACGGTAGAAGTAGCTATTTAAATTTATTATTACACCTATATATATGTACAGTTTTATATAAAGTTTCTAAAATGTTATGGTACATATTAATCGTTTGTATTTTAAGTCTAGATCTTTGCTATTATAATAATCTAATTATTTGCCTTTACATTCTAGTTTGATTGGTAACTTGCTTTTACTAAGTACAACAATTATTTCATGTTAAAAATAATCAATTTTTAATTGAGTACTTAAATTATTCATCACTATTTTATTCAATTATCATCAATATATCATGGTAAATGATAGATTTCTCAAAGAACAATTGGTTTGCTAGTGTTACGTTGAAAATGTAGTCGCCGGAATATGTGTTTGGTAGTGTATGTCTCATATTTAAGAAAAAAACCGATAAATAACCGAAAAAACCGAAAAACCGATAAATACCGACAAAAATCGAATCGCTAAAAGCCTGACTTAATTGGTTTGGTTTGGTTCCAGCATTTTAAAAACCGACTTACTTGGTTTGGTTTTTTTTTAGGGAAAACCCGATCCAAAACGAACCATGAACACCCCTAACTGCAGCAAAACAATGTTGTATATGTTGAAAGAAATATCAATTTTGAGCTTTTCTATAACAACCTAAACATACCTTACTACGCAGCTCATCGGATACATCTGCATCAACATAAAAGGTATGATCGAACAGAGTCCTTTTAGGTTCTCTTTCAGTATGCATAAGTGGCTCTTCAATCACGTGAGGTGGTTTGCTATTTTCAGGCAATGCAACAGGGAGACATGAACGCTGCCTGCTGGCTTTCTGAGCAAGCCCGTCGATATCATCTACTGAGAGACCATCTTGTCCAACACCTTTAACACTATAAAGCGATTCACTCAACCTCACTGGAGCAAACACAAGCAATAATGTTTTAGTCATAGACAAAATAGGATAAATCAAAAGTAACAAATTTCCTAAACCTTTTGTGAAAGAAGCGACAGAAATATGGATTGTGCTTTGATAACAAACAAAAAGTAAAAGGCTTATTCATTACAGAAGGAAACAAATTCTAGTTAATCATCAATTTTTGTAACTACTTTTAGTTGATTATCCATGTAGAAGCATCTTAAGCATCTTCAAGAAAGAAAAGAAGCAGCTTATTTCATCTAAATAAAAACATGAAGGATAAAGCTCCGTGTATCTTTCAACCATTTTAACACCAAATGTGTTCATGCATTAAGTTCAGGAAATTCAAGAAAACCTATATATCAGCATTGTCTCTCTGTTCTACAGTTGTGCTTCTGTAGAATACAATTAAATGCTATGAAGCGATGGTGGATCCAAAGCGCTAACCCATTGCCTTCTGCTTTAACAATGTATAAGTCGTCAAAAATTTTCCAGAATATATATTTATACTAAACTCGCATCCATTATCATAAAAAACGGTAGTGGCTTAAAATCGTGTATCTTGCTTTGCCAAAAAAAATCTATTACGAATCACAACTGACTATGTTATTCAAATTGAAAGAAGTAAAGGTTACCCAAAAAACAGAAGCAGGATCAGCACATTCAACAGTCCATTTCGAGGAAGAATAAACAAGAAAGTTAATCAATTGAAAAAGAACATAAAACATGCAATACAAGAGTGAGTGATAAAGAAAACTAGTAATGAAGCTAATAAAAATTACAAACAGATGACACTCCTTACCATTCCTTTTCACACTATCCACAAACCATGCCAGTGTAACAACCTGGAGACCATTTTTTGAACCATGTTTCGAGGCATGCTCAAACTTACGTCCAGAAAAGCTGTAGTAGACATTAAGGAATACCAATCCAGGCAACAAATCTTAACGAAAAAATTACAAACGCCAAGACCTGAATCACCCGATAACCTGTGTGTAATAAGCAAGTTATAAACACTTAACTAGATCCATCTATCCGATTCTCATTTCTCCTCGTTGTTCAAGTATGGAAAAGATAAGCTGTCAACTGGATAAAATACTACAAGTACTATTGTTTACCAGAGTTGTTAACATAAAGAGGGTATAGAGAAATAAGGATCAAGGATTTAAAAGATGCAGGAAAGAAAAGGATATCTGAACCACCAGATGAGTACATTGAGGGTGCAAATGTGGGCTGTATTTACCGCCTAATCTCTCTGTTGCTTCCATCACTTGCTTCCTAGCTTCTGTAAATAACATATCAAAGACAATTATAAGTTGAAGAAAAATAAATTAAAAGTAGAGGAATAGAAGCAGTGGCAGAGCCAGAAATTCCAACAAGGGATACAAAAAAATGCAAACTTGAACAAGTGAGTGAATACACTAAACCATCAAGGAGATTCAACGACTAGTATAAACCAAAATTTTCATTTTTACCCTATTTGTGCAATGTAATTTTTTGACGAAAGTTATTCAATTGAACCCCATCAACACACTTAGCTCCGCCACTAAATAGAACATATCATGGCACATCATCATCAACTTCATACTAAAGAACAAGAAAAGCTACAATCTTTCATCTTCTCTTTCAATTCAAAACAGTTTTTATGTAGGCAAAAGCTCAAAAAAATCCATCAACTTCATACTAAAGAACAAGAAAAGCTACAATCTTTCATCTTCTATTTCAATTCAAAACAGTTGTTATTTGGGCAAAAGCTCAAAAAATATTCCAAAAATCATACCTTTAGAAAGTCCAGTAACACAGATAACAAGTCCATAAAATGGATAATTGGATCGAATGGTAACTGTTGATTCAGACATAACAGAGGCAGAGGAAGCAGGAGACATTATGAGTGGTTCTAATGAATAAGAAGGAATCCCTCTGAATGAAGAGGAAAAATCCACTAACAACTTTGAACACCCTTTGCTGCTTACCACCTCCACTCTTCCTCCCCCACCCATTTCAAACAAAACATCAACGAAAACATAAAAGTATAAATAAAATGGTTCAAAGGGAAGGAAAAAAGAAAAAGCAAAAGACTTAATTGGATTTGATTCTTGAAAAGAATTAGAGAAGGGTTGAAAGGAAAAAAGGAAAAAGAGTGAGATGGATTTTTTGGAATATACTAGTACAAGGAAGAGGAGTAAAAAGAGAGAGGGGAAAACAAAGTGAGAATTTTGGATCAATGGATATTATAAGAATGAAGAGACAAATGGAACATTTTTTTTAATTTTCAAAAGAATCTCCCTCTTTAGAGCCTTTTCTTTATCATTCTTTCAGTCATAGGGAAGTGAAGAAAAGGGTCTTTGGAATCATGGGTATTTAGAGTCTCTACACACACACACACACACACACACACAAAAACACAAAAAAAAAAAAAAAAAA
>ML435441.1:62440-147078 GCA_005239525.1 Nicotiana knightiana | reverse complement strand
ATTAATATCACAATAACGTCATTCCCCAACGGGTTCCACCAAAACCTTAGATTAAATAAATTAGCTACTCATGATCATAGTAATCAAATCCAAAATAACTTGCATAATTAAATTACAGAGTAAGGAATAAAGGATGTAAAAATCAAAGTTTTGATCTTCTGAGTAGTGTACCACGATCTCCTCTTGTCTCCAATGGCAAAAGTCCTTCAAAGTTGTGTGTTTGGGTCTATTTATAAGTTTTCGGACAAGCCCTAAACGTGTAGGATACTTCTAGTCAAATCGGGAAACACTTAAAGCCTTTAAAACTCGGACTGGGTCAGATCTAGGACCTGGCGTTACATGTCTAACGCCTGCCAAATGCCTGGTATGACCAGGATTTACAGGCCTAACGCCTGGCTAATGCCTGGCTAACGCCTGGCTAATGCCTGGCTAACGCCTGGCATGACTATGCTTTACATGTCTAAAGCCTGGCTAAAGCCAGGGTCACTCCTTTTTGACTCTTGAGCATATTTTTTACGTTTATGCATCCATTTAGCTCGACTTCCATCACCACTTCACCTACACATGAAATAGAATCCACTATGCCCAAAAGAGGTGTATTTTTTCCATTAACGCACATAAAATGTAAGGCACATAATGCGTTAAACCATGAATTCTAGCCACACATCAACACCCCACACTTAAACATTTGCTCGTCCTCAAGAAATTAAACTACACCTATGAACACAACTTATTGAGCAAATCCCTTAACACGTTATACCAAGAATTTTTAAAATAGTTTGAGCACAAAGGTGTGACATCCTTGCCTCAATAATCGACTCACAAATACCATGCTTTATTCACAATTCACTAACTACTCTAACATAGAGGTCAACAACATTACCTTTCCCTCATGAATCATGTGCCCTCACCAAATCAAAGAGCTAGTTCCACACACAATGAAATTTAAGAACACTTAGGAACTCAAGATAGAAAGAATTCACTCAGCCTCAGAAATAATATTCAGATGCCACAAAAGATGCACCATAGGCTTGCCCGTAGTGTACTACTCTACTAATCGAGCTCATTCAGTCTAGGATCAAGTAGGACTTTATTTGGTTGTAATGTAGGCTGCGGGACGGGTAGGATACATTTGGATATAAGAGTGACTACACCTCCCTAAGCACTTTAATACATATACTTTAGCATTCAAACCTCAAACTTATATCAAACCAAACTCCACCTTCACATCAATGTATATTACCCCATACTTCTTTAAGCACACATATATCACTAGCCACCATCATCAATACTTGTTTTTCATACAATATACTATTGTCATACTTTCTTTTTTTTCTTCTTTTCTTTTTTTTTTCCTTTTCTTTTATTCAAGGGGCTTCGATTGACAACTCTTTTTTTTTCATGCACCTTTCTCCTTATTTCAATTGTTCCACTCAAAAGCCAACCTACCACCCCACACTTTAACTTTTCCATACTTCATCACATTTCCAGTGCTTACGAGAGGTGACAAGGTTCAAATATATGATCGATTTAAACAAAGGGGTATGGCTTGTAATGTGGTTACCAAAGAAACAGGATTATAGGCTCAACGAGGTTAACTACGATACATAACAATTAGGTGGGTAAACTTTATATATCTAGCTTAACAAGGAAACGCCTATATCACTTCCTAGACTGAACAATACTACTATTTCGCTTCGCACACAGACAGGGCAAGTTCTAGACATCAAATGCAATGCATAGAATACATACAAAATCTCACACAGACATGGCACATAACTCATTTAGGATTGGTTCTATCACGAAACTCCAGTCAAAACAATTAAGCAAATTTAAGAATCCACGATTTAAGGTATTTATCCTAGAGTCAAAAATGGAGCCTAAGCGTCACAACCACAGTACTGACTCTTCTCAAGGTATCACAAAGTTCCAAGATATTGCTGTGATTAATTTCTCAACCATGTGGTTTCTACTCCTAAAAATTAAAAACTACCTATACCCGGTTCAATTAAAAACCCTTGGAAAAGAAACGCGGTCCAAATAAAAACCAAGGGGGAATTACTACACTACCTAAAACAAAAATCTTTTTGGTATTTTCTTTAGACTTACTTCCCTCAAGAAAACTGTCTAGGAGATCCATCGTCGGGAAGAGTCCACATATTTCTATTTTATTTTGTTTTGTTCTCCCTAAAATAAAAAGACTAACATAAAAAGCTACAAAACTTACAAAAAAGAAAAACTTACTAACATGAAAAGCTAAAACTACTAACAAGAAAGCACACTAAACACAACAAACCACAACAAATATTTACAACACCCCACACTTAAATCATGCAATGTCCTCAGTGCATCACATATAGACAAAATAAGAAGTAAAAATAATGTGCAAGAAACTTCCTGATCAAGAAACTTCCTCATCCTTTGACGCTCTCCATCCTACATCATGTTCATCCTCTCTATTAGTTTTGCTTTCCATGCTCCTTCGTACAAACGCTTGAATCACTATATGCCTCAACTTTGAACTTATGAATTGGACCCCGAGTTTTGATTCTGCTCTATGATCATGCTCCTGGGGTGATGGAATGAATCTGACTGGCCCAATAAAACAATGTAGTAATCTGCACTTCTTGGCCTTTATATGAGATGTGTATTCCCGACTTTCTAGCAAGAAGAATTCCAGAGTGTAAGCATCTTGTTCCTTATTCCTTGACTTCTCAAGTGGTTCGGATGACTCTATTTTCATATCATCATCCAAACACAATGTGCAAAAATGTTTGGAGTGTGTACCAATGCAATATACATCCTCAACACTAATGACACTAGATTCAACAAAATACGTATCATCAATGTCCTTGGTTAACTCTAGTATCTTTTCTACAACATTGACATCCTCAAAATTTAGTCTGATTGATTGTTGGTGTTCTACTCTAACCTTCTCCACTAGCACCTCTTGTACGTCATCATCCATGGGTTCTTTGTTTATATTAACTAGATAAGGTGGCAGTGGCTTCAGTTCCAACTTGGGCGGTTCTTCAACAGATGGCTTGGCTGGCGAGCTCTCTCTTTTCTCTAAGTGTAATGACTCAAACTCGAGATCCCTCGGTCAGACCCCTTTTCCTTCAAGTGCTAACTCCCATTCTTCCAGCTCTTCCCCATTTACCTCACCCAAATTCATCAAACATGCAGCAAGGGGGTCCTCAATAGTTAAGGACGTATCATCTTCCTCCACTATCACATCCACAACATCAATGAGAGAGCAATTGGCGAATTCACTTGGTCGCCTCATGGATTTTTTCACATTGAATGTGATTTATTCATCGTTTAGTCTCATCATGAGCTACCCAGTTTCACAATCAATGAGGACTCTGCCTGTGGCCAAGAATGGCCTTACCAAAATTATGAGAATCTCCTCATCCACTTTACAATCTAGTATCACAAAATCAACATGGAACAAAAACTTCCCCACTTGCACCAATACATCATCCAGAATGTCTGATGGTCTCTTTACCATCTTGTCAGCTAGCTGCATTAACATAGAAGTTGGTCTGGATCTACCAATCCCCAGTCTCTTGTAAATGGCTAGGGGCATGAGATTAATACTGGCCCCCAAATCACACAGTGCTTTGGAAAAAGCAAAATTGCCAATGGTGCAGGGAATTATAAAGCTCCCTGGATCAGACAGCTTCTTTGCAATTGGTCGTGTCACTACAACACTGCAAGTATGAGTAAGAGTCACAGTTGCCAAGTCTTGGAAATCGAATTTTCGGGACATCAAGTCCTTCATCATCTTCGCATAGCCAGGCATCTCCTTTAGAGCATCAATTAGAGGAATGTTTACCTGTATCTGTTTCAACATATCCAAGAACTTTTTATACTGTTCATCCTTTTGGTATTTGGCCAGCCTCTGAGGGAATGGAGCTGGCGGTCTCTTTTTCCCAGTGATTTGGGAATTTTCTTTCTCATCCACCACCTCAACTACCGGCTCCTGAGCTATCTCCACTTCTTTTTCAGCCTCACTCTGCGCACTGGGTTCTCCTTCAGTAGGTTGCACTATTACTTTGGTCAAGTTTGTTGAATCATCAAGTTCAATCGACACGGGTACCAGTGTCTCGGCCTGCCTGCTTTCACGAGCTATCTCCAGTTCCAAGTTTAAGTCCCTACCATTGCGGAGACTCACTGCCATCAGCTGCCTTGGGCCTTGGTCCTTAGGATTTACCTGAGTATCTGCAGGTAAAGTCCTAAAAGGACGAGTGTTCACTGCCATAGATATATGGCCTAACTGAATTTCAATATTTTTAATAGCTGCATCATGTACATCTACTCTCTCACTCATTTTGGGCGTTGACCCAATCAGCTGTTGCAACATTGCTTCAACCCTGGAAAACCCATCTTCTTGTCTCCCCCCATGTTGTTGTTGAGGGGGTGATACGTCTGTTGCTTATTTTGATTAATAAACCTTTGTGGCCTTTGGTAGGGCGCCACATTACCATGAGGTCTCATGGAACCCATGTTTCCACTGTTATGTTGCTGATGATGTGGTCTGTACGACTGAACTTGTTGACCCCAATTTTTTCCACCATGTCTCTAGTCTCCATAGTTTGACACATAATTCATATTTTACGGGTAGTGAGGATGATCACACTCTGCATTCCATTGATTACCAAATGGTTGACTAATGCAAGATGTGCATAAGCCCCCATTGGTTGTATCCACGATATGTATCTGCTGTGTTTGCCCTGATTCCCCCACCTTCTTAGTTAGTATGCTCATCTGTGTTATCAAGGTGGCCACATTCTCAGCAATAGTATTGGATGGATCGAAGGGCACTGAGTGAACTACAGGAGTAATAAGCGCATTCCTGGTTGTCCACCCCGAATTCTGCATCATTTTATCAAGCAGGATCTGGCTTTCTCTCCATGTTTTGCTCAAGAATGCTCCACCAACTGAAGCATCTAAATTTGCCTTTACAGTATCCGCCAGACCCATATAAAAATGCTGCCCCAACATCTGCTCAAGAATACCATAGTGTGGACAGATAACCAACATTCCCTTAAATCGTTCCCATGTTTCATGCAATGTTTCAACTGGCTTCTGTCAGAAGCTCAAGATTTCATCAATTTGTTGAGTTGTCTTGTTGGGTGGATGGAATTTTTTCACGAACTGCTTAACTAACTCCTCCCATATGGTAATGGAATTGATGGGGAGCGAGTTTAGCCAAGTCTGGGCTGCTCCTGTCAATGAGAATGGAAACAACAACAATTTTATCGCTTCCTGAGTGACGTTTGGCTGCCTCTGAGTTTTGCAAATCGACAGGAAATTCTTCAAATGTTGTTGGGGGTCCTCGATGTATGACCCTGAAAATAGTCCCTTGTTCTACAACAAGTGTAGCATATTATTTGTAATCTGGAAGGACTCAACCTGTATTTGAGGGACTAGTATCGTAGTGGCTAAATTCTCCGCCGTGGGTTGCCCAGTCATATAAAGGAGCCTCTTCCCCTATCTGCGCACTTGGGTCTACCACATTGTCCCTATTGTTGTTCATGTTGTTTAGATCTTCTATGTCGGGTTCAAGTTGTTCAATTGATGGTTGTTGTTTGCTTTTCCAGTTGGCCCGGTTTAAGGCCTTGAAAACTTTCTCGGGGTCTGATAAGGCTTCTAATACTTCACCAGTTCTCGATGAGTTTCTAGGCATGCACCTGTACAACCAAGTTAGCAAACGTTAAAATTTCAATGTATGGAGGAAAATTGAAGAAAATTGACTATACTTAAGAATTTTGTATTTCTTCCAACTCTAATTGATAACATCGTTAATTCCCCGGCAGCGGTGCCAAAATTTGATCACACTCAACTATGTCTTATAAAAAGACCAAACGGGCGTTGCAAATATATCTGAGTATTTAGCCCAGAGTCGAATCCCTCAGGGAATTAACCTATCAATTATTGTCGTCAAACCACTCAATTCTCAATAATCAAGTTTCCAAAGATTATGAATAACACTTTTTCTGTATTCTTACTACTACAACTAATTGAGATTAAATAAACTAAAAGATACCAATGTGAAGATGTAAACAGATGCGATAAAGGTCTAAAGTTATGGTTTTCCCAGTTGGTGAACTTCTCTCTTGGATATTTCCTATAGTTTGATTAGTTGTCTCTATCAATCATGAACACTCCAGCTACCATAAATCTCTCTCAAGTAATTATGATAATTTACTAGACGCACTCTCTCAAGTTACGCTAGCTAGATTGCATTACAGTTCACTTTAGATTGCACCCGAGGTATCGTTATTTCTAATCCAACCTCTAAACCCTCGGTTATGACTTTCGTCTATACTCCGGGAGTGATGTTGTTCAAACAACTACCTAAATATGCACNCTCTATCTACCATAAATCTCTCTCAAGTAATTATGATAATTTACTAGACGCACTCTCTCAAGTTACGCTAGCTAGATTGCATTACAGTTCACTTTAGATTGCACCCGAGGTATCGTTATCTCTAATCCAACCTCTAAACCCTCGGTTATGACTCTCGTCTATACTCCGGGAGTGATGTTGTTCAAACAACTACCTAGTTATGCACTCTCTCTCAATTAGATACATAATAAATAGGCACAACTAATTGATGGTCATTCAATTAACTACAACAAGAACATAGTTGAACAAACAGAGATTAACAACCAATCAAAACTAGATTAATATCACAATAGCGTCATTCCCCAACGGGTTCCACCAAAACCTTAGATTAAATAAGTTAGCTACTCATGATCATAGTAATCAAATCCAAAATAACTTGCATAATTAAATTATAGAGTAAGGAATAAAGGATGTAAAAATCAATATTTTGATCTTCTGAGTAGTGTTCCACGATATCCTCTTGTCTCCAATGGCAAAAATCCTTCAAAGTTGTGTGTTTGGGTCTATTTATATGTTTTGGGACAAGCCCTAAATGTGTAGGATACTTCTTGTCAAACCGGAAAACACTTAAAGCCTTTAAAACTCGGACTGGGCCGAATCTAGGACCTGGCATTACATGTCTAACGCCTGCCAAACGCCTGGTATGACCAGGCTTTACAGGCCTAACGCCTGGCATGACCAGGCTTTACATGTCTAAAGCCTGGCTAAAGCCAGGGTCATTCCTTTTTGACTCTTGAGCGTATTATTTACGTTTATGCATCCATTTAGCTCGGCTTCCATCTCCAATTCACCTACACATGAAATAGACTCCATTATGCTCAAACGAGGTGTATTTTTACCATTAACGCACATAAAATGTAAGGCACATAATGCGTTAAACCATGAATTCTAGACACACATCAATAGACCACCACGAATTCGTCAATATAATCTCGGAAGACTTGGTTCATCAGGGTGAAAAATGTAGCTGGGGCATTAGTCAAGCCGAACGGTATAACTAGGAAGTTGAACGACCCATATCTTGTCACACAGGTCATCTTGTGTTCATCGCCCTCGGCAATTCGGACTTGCCAATACCCTGTCTTCAGGTCAATTTTTGTGAACACCGTTGCACTCCCCAATCTATCAAACAAGTCTGCCATGAGTGGAATAGGATACTTGTTCTTCACGGTGATTTTATTTAAAGACCGATGATCCACACAGAGTCGTAGACTACCATCATGTTTCTTCTGGAAGAGCACAGAGGACCTATATGGAGATTTGGAGGGTACAATGATCCATGTGTCTAGCATCTCCGTCAATTGTCTTCGAAGCTCGGTGAGTTCGGGTTGTGACATTCTATAAGGTGCCCGGGCAGGTGGCTTCGCACCCGAAACTAACTCAATCTCATGGTCCACAGTGCGCCTAGGCGGAAATCGCTTTGGTATCTCCTGTGGCATGACGTCCTCAAATTCCAGTAGCAGCTCTTTTACGGGTGTAGGGAGGGGACCCGATGAGTGTTCTACCTCTTCAATGCATAGGGTAGCCAGGAACGTAGGTTCATGTCTTTTGACCCCCTTCTTCAGCTGCAAGGCCGAGATGTTCTCAACGGCCATTTTTATAGGAATGCACAGGATAATGCAGTGCTTGGCTCCATTTGCTCCCATCATCAGAAGGATGTCCGCATATGGTACGGGTATGGTGTTTGTTTTCCTCAAGAATTCCAGCCCAACTATCAACTCGAAGTCATCTATGATCACCACGCGCAAGTTGAACTTTCCTTGATAAGGACCCATCTTCACTGGTACTTCTTTGGCTATTCCACCCACTGGCTGAGGAGGTGAGTTGATAGCCTTGACGTGACCTCTTCCCTTTCCTACAACTATGCCTAGGCGCTCTACCTGAGTTGAGGCCGAGCAGTTGTGGGTAGCACCTGTATCTATCATCGCCCGAATGGGCTTGCCATTTACCTTCAGTTCAACGAACATCAAGGTCCTCTCTTGTTTAAGAGGAGTCCCTTCATTCGTCTTATTTTTCCCTTTCTTGGGGAGTGGGCAAGGGTCCTTCTTCTTACGTATACCAGCATTGGTTCCCGCTAATACCTCAGAAAAAGATCCCACAATTGTATTGAAAGCACCGACTGGTTCGGTTTGCTCCGCATCTTCTGCTTCGTCATCCATCCCATTATCATAAGCTTGATGGGCACTCATCTGTGCATGTGGGCATTCGTTGTTCCAATGTGGCCCGGCGCAATGACGGTATCCTGAGGGGGGCTTTCTCCCCCGGTCATTGTTGTTTGATACGGCACTGTTGCTGCTTGAGGAGGGAGCCTTAGACTTGGGTTCACTTTGATCTCCCCCACTTCTGCTAGGGCTACTATTGTTAGGCTGGCCTCTTTTGTATCCCGCTAGGACAGGCGGTTGAGGCCTATCCTTCCTAGTTTCCACTTGATAGTCCACAAGGCATTCTACTGCTTGGATCGCCTTGGGTAGGATATCTACCCGTTGTCTTTGCAGCCCCATGCGGGCATAAGGTTTCAACCCTTCCAGGAATGTGAAGAGCTTATCTTTGTCCCCCATGTCACGTATGTTCAGCATGATCACGGAGAATTCTCGCACTTAGTCCCGCACTGATATGGTCTGTCAGAGCTCCCCTAGCTTTCTCCTTGCATTATACTCAACATTCTCAAGGAAGAACTGTAGGCGTATGGCTGCCTTCAATTCTTCCCATGTCTCCAAAGCATCTTCATCGGCCCTGATGGATTCATACTTCACTCGCCACCAGAGTTTAGCATCACCCTGAAGATATATGGCAGCAGTTGCTACCTGCTTGGTTTCTTCTAGGCCTCCCACGACATCGAAGTATTGTTCGATGTCGAAGATGAAATTCTCCACTTCTTTAGTATTCCGAGCCCCACTGTATGGCTTTGGCTCAGGAATTTTTAGTTTTTGTGCCATGGGGGCGAGGTTCACAGCGCCCCCGATTTGATTTCCACCTGCTCGAAGCAAGCCTTATAGAGCAACATTAATAAAATTGAGCTGGCCTGTCAAGTTGTTTCTAGTTTGCTGCATGGCAGTCACCCTGTCTACCTCCTGTGCCCTGTAGGCTAAATCCTCAGTACGCTCCTGTCAGAGCTCCTCGAATTTACCAAAAATTTTGGCTGCCTCAGTAACTGCCGTTTGCCAGCCTCCTTCAGAGTCGCGACTGATGTTTTCTATGTCAACTTCAGCCTGGATCATTCTGCGGTCCAGGTCGTCCAACCTTTGCACTAGGCTAGTTTGTAGTTTAGGCATCGTATTTACAATGGGTCATAATACGTCAACCGTCTCTTCAAGGACCGCAATGCGGTCCCTATGATTCACTATGGTTAGAAATTGTGGTAATGGTAATGTGTTCCCTCCATCGTTAGAAATGGTGGTAATGGTAATGCCACGTCCGATGTCGAGCCTAAGCTCTGATACCAACTATTACACGGCGCCTTCCTGAGATTCATTGGAAGGGCGACCTAAGGCTAAGCAACTGATGTCAGTATTGTTGTTGTCTGCCAATTGAGGTCCCCTCCGTATGCTAGACGAGATTGTCAGTGCCGTACGGGATAACCGATGTCAAGAACAATTGAGAGAATAGTAAAGTGAATTAAAAGAAAGATTGATTGCATTAATGAAAGCTATTACAAAGAAGGCAATGTGGTATCGAGGGGGAGAGACACCAGTACAGAGAATTGCTTGCTAGAAAGTTTTGATTGCTTGATCCCCCCTAATAATGCTTAAAAAAAATAAATCAAAGCTACAAGACTTGACCTAATTAAGCTAGAGAAACATAATGAAAGTACATGGAATAAAACTACTCTATATTTACAATGAAAAGGACTTAGTTTCCTACAAGGTAGGAACAGGTCCGTTGTCAGCAACTTTGTCTTTGGCATCTTGACCTCTGCGCGCGGCATTGTCTGCGCGCGTGGTGCTGTTGGCAGCTGGGTGCTAGCGAGGGCTATCGGTGGGGTGACGGAGGCACATGCGCGCTTGTCACTTGGCGCAGCCAAGACCACGGGGCCGTCCGTGGCGCTAGGCATTGGGAGGCTTGCCAGGACACCACGGAGCGCGTCCAAAGGGTCATGGGGCATGGTTGGAAAGCCGCCCATGACAATTATTATGTTTATTGGAAGAAAAAAATAATTACTGAAGTTTCTGGGGGTGGATTACAACATAATAACACGAAAGAATTCGCTATTTTTGAAACCGCGAGCGTTGACAAGATTGACCTCCATTGTTCCAAAGATGGTCGACATCTCTCACTTGTCCAGAAAGAGAATATGATTCAAAGAAATTAATTAAGCTCTTTTGTGAATGGCAGAATGAAACACTGAAATTAGCATTCAAAATTGATAAGTATAATACTATGGGTGGAGAATTCAAAGAAATTCAAAGTAATAATATTTTTATTTAGTTGGATTTTTTATTCTAGTCGGGTTAGTATTTGGGGCGGATTAGTCCAAAAAATAAGTAGATATGGGTGGATCTTTCTAATAGCTTAGATGATTTAATTTAGACTATTAAGAGGTTGCCACGTGGATTTAAATAATTATTATTCTTAATTCACCGTTGACCTAATGGTTAAAGGGCATAAGTGAACCAAAAAGGTAGATAGAAGGGTATTTTTAGCCCAATAGATGGATGAAAGGTATTTTTAAACATTTTCCAATAGTTTAATGGCATTTTTAACCCTTTTCCGTAGAAAAAAGGGTGTATTAGACGGGGATATTTTCTTTGTATTCTTTGTACAAAAAATGCATTCTAAATAAAAAGATCTTTCTAGAGAGTTTCTCTCTCAACCCTTGTTGCCAAATTAGGGTTCTTCAATCTATGGCTTCTAGCTACTAAATCTGTCACGACCCCATTTTCCCTCCGAACGGATTCGTGACGGCACCTAGTCTAGGCGACTAGGTAAGCCTAATCATTCAAGTAAATTAAGAGTACACGAGGAAAAAAAGAGGAAAATAAAGTAAGGTAATACTAATACTCAATGCCGCTCGGCATTTACAGCTTACTTCGCCCCAGACCCGGAATATCTACAACATCACAAGCTAACTCTATGGTTCAATATACAAAACTGGAAATGAAAGTGTAGTCTCATATACGAACTATAACTATGCTAAGATAGGAGGGGGACTCGGAAGCTCTGCGGACGCTGCAGAAATAACTCAAAGTCTCCCAAAGATCTGCTACTCGACTGACTCCGAAACGGTGCGCTGGTACCTGGATCTGCACATGGGAAAAACATGCACAGAAGGGCATGAGTACTCCACATTCGGTACCCAGTAAGTGCCAAGCCTAACCCCAGTCAAGTAGTGACGAGGTCAGGTTGCAGCTCTACTGAGTTGAAAAAATAAGCAAATATAATTAACAATTAAGTAATGCAGTAATAATTAACGGAACGTAAAGTAAACCGGAAAGAATGAAGCAATAAATCTCAGTTCCGCTCAGCATATAAAATAGTAGATAGTCGTGCAATGCAGTACAGGGGAAAGTCTCAGGTCTCGGCCCGCAATCCCAATGTACATATGCAATGCAATGCAAGGGAAAGTCTGAGGTCTCGGCCCGCAGTCCCAATGTAAATATGCGATGCAATGCAGGGGAAAGTCTCAAGTCTCAGCCCGCAGTCCTAATGTAAATATGCAATGCAATGCAAGGGAAAGTCTCAGGTCATAGCCCGCAGTCCCAATGTAAATATGCGATGCAATGCAGGGGAAAGTCTCAGGTATCAGCCCGCAGTCCCAATGTAAATATGTAATGCGAGATGTATATCAGATATAGCGTAATTCAAAGGTTTTTGGGAAAATAGTTGGAAACTCTGGGTTAAAATATGTAAACCAGTTTCAAATGATAGTAACGAGTGGAAAATTGGGTAAAATCGGTTGTCATGATAAGATCTTAAATTTGTTACGCAATTCAAACCAACAACAGTAATAATAGAATCGGAAATGAGGCATGTCATAGAAAGAAAGATGTAAGTTTAGTAAAAATATCCCATGCACGCGCTCGTCACCTCACGTACACGGGGTTTTTATCATAAAACCAATTAAAAATGCCTAAGGGAATTCCCCCAACACAGAGTTAGGCAAGCCACTTACCTCGACTGTGCTAATCAACCAATAATCACGCTCTTGCCACGAGTATCCAACTCTGTGTGACCCAAATCTATTCAATTCGATTGCATAATGTAAATATCATTTCAAGAAATCAAATAACTAATTAATTCGAAGCTAATACGCGAAATTGGGAATTTTGATCAAAACGCCCCTCGAGCCCACATCTTAGAATAGGGTAAAAGTTATATTTTACGGACACCCATTCACTCACGAACTCACTCGAACAAGAATCATCGAAATCCGATGTCAAATCATCCCTAAATCCTCAGATTTTCGGTTGGGGGAGTTTCATCAAGTTTCCATGGTTTTCCCTCCATTTTTTATAACTAAACTAAGGAAAACAACGGGAATTAATGGTCTAATAATGAATTAGGATTAGAAAACGTTACCTATGATCCTTCTCTTCAAAACCCACTGAAAATTGCCAATTCCCGAGCTCTCAAACGATTTTAGACTTATGAATTTCAAACCCTCGGATTTTGGAAATAACACACAGGGATCTCGCACCTGCGGTCCCTTTTACCGCACCTGCGGAAAAAGCATCACAGGTGCGGAATTCACTTAAATTTCCTGGGGCCGCACCTGCGATAGGTTGGTCGCACCTGCGGGACCCAGGTCGCACCTACGACCCCTGGCTAGGCTACACAAAACATCGCACCTGTGATAGGGGCTACGCTCCTGCGAGCTTGCACCTGCAGAAAGGCCCCTCGCAGGTGCGAAACACCAGAAGGGAGAACAAGTTCAGCAGTCTAAAGGAGTTCCAAACTCCCCGTTAAGCATCTGAAACAACCCTAAGGCCCCCGGGACCTCAACTAAACTTACCAACGGATCTAAATACCTTATTCGAACTTGGTCGGGCCTTAAAAACACGTCCCATAACATCAAAATCGTCAATTTTGCATAGATTCAAGCCTATGAACTTAAGAATTTTCAAGAATTCACCTTCGACGCCGAAACACATCTAAACTCATCCGAATGACCTCAAATTTTGCAATCAGGTCATAAATGACATTCCGGACCTGCTGTCTCTTTCGGAATTCCATTCCGAGTCCCATATCAAAATCTCACCTATCGGTCGAAATCGCCACTTTCGCCAATTCAAGCCTAAATCTATATCCGACCTCGAAAATACATTCCGAACATGCTCCCAACCCCGAAATCACTCAACGGAGCTAACAGAGTCGACGAAATTTAATTCCGGATCTGTCTTGACACAGCTCCTGCTACAGTATAATTTCTAAGGTAAAAACTCACCTTAAGGACTAAATGTCCAAAATCGCTCTAGTTTTCATCACTCAACACTCCGATACGTTCCATTGACATATTAAGACACGGGAGAAGCAGTTATTAGGGGATCGGAGCGCTAACTCTCAAAATGACCGACCAAGTCGTTACAAAATCTGTGTATTAACATGGTACAAGAGCCTCTACGAGGATTAATCGGAGCTAATCTGTTGGTTTCACGGTAGCCGTATGAAGATTTGGTTGTTCTCTGATGGATTGAACTCATCGTCAGGGGTTTCGATTTGAGTCACAAATCTTCATTCAATTTCTTCTCTGCTACTTATGGTATTCTGATTCAACATATTTGCTTCAAATATTTTTTGAAGAATTCATCAGTGTTGCTCTCTTATTGTCATTTTTTTAATTGATTCAATTAAGTGTGGGTATTATTTTTTCTTTGCTGAAACCCTGAGTAAATTGATATGGGTTCAACCTCGACTCCTGTTGACAGTACCGTTGGTAGAGATGAAACTAATGTACATCCCTCTTCTCCTTTATATCTTTTGCCATCCGATTCTCCTGGGATGGTGTTGGTTTCTAGCACATTTGATGGGACTGGTTATGGGAGCTGGCGAAGGGGAATATTACTAGGTTTATCTTGTAAGAAAAAATTAGGGATGATTAAAGGTACAATTCTGAAACCTAGTCCTAATTCCCCTTTATTTGAGCCTTGGACCAGATGTAACGATATGGTAGTCGCTTGGATTCTTAATAGTTTGGATCGAGAAATTAGGGAAACTGTCATGTACACAGAATCTGCTGAAAGGTTATGGAATGAAATTGAAAAAAGGTTTGGACAAGCCAGTGGAATCAAAATATATCAGATTAGAAAGGAAAACTCATCCATTTCTCAAGGAACATCCAGTATCTCCTCCTATTTCAATAGGATCAAAAAGCTATGGGATGGACTCTCATTTTCTATTTCTTATCCTGATTGTGTTTGTGGCAGCAAGGAAAATTTTCAGAAACTAGATGAAGATCAAAAGGTTCATCAGTTTCTAATTGGCCTCAATGAGTCCTACTCCACAACTAGACAAAGTATTCTCTTGATGAAGCCCCTACCTGATGTGGACAGTGTTTACACCATGCTTATGAATGATGAAAGTCAGTCCACAATACAAGTTGCTATTCCTTCTTTCAATTCTGATTCTGTGGCATTCTCCACTGGCACACAAAAACCTTATAACTAGAGAGTTAATTTTGACACAACCAAGAGAAATAATTTGGTATGCAGATACTATAAAAATCCTGGACACTCAATTGAAAAATATTTCAAGCTCCATGTCTTTCCACCTGGATTCCCAGCTAAATTCAAAAGAGTTGCAACTTTTGCTCAAGTTTTTGATACACAATCTCAAGGTCAGTCTGAAGTTGGTGGTGGATATGTTATGCAAATGTTTTCGGACTCTGGAGGTACAAGCATTACCAAGGAACAATTTGATCAATTAATGAATCTTCTCCAACATTCAAATATCACTGCTGGTTCTGGCCCTCAGGAAATCACTGCCGGTTCTGCCAATTTTGCAGGCTTGATAGGTAACCCTACTTTCAATAGTTCTAGGTTTCTTGCTTGTAATTTTTCTAAGATAGAGAATAGTCCTTGGATTATTGATTCAGGTGCAAATAATCACATGACACCACATTCTTCCTTCTTATCTGATATTAAACCTCTTATTTTTTTCTTACCTGGTTACTTTACCTAATGGATACAAAGTGAAAGTGACATGCACTGGAACTCTGGCCCTAACTCCTGAAATTTCCCTGACTAATGTGCTTCTAGTTCCTTCTTTTCAATATAACCTGATTTCTCTTGCTCAATTAATTCTACAAATAAATTGTTTAGCCTTATTTTATTCTGTTGCTTGTGTTTTGCAGGGCCGTTCTCTGAAGAAGCCAGTGGCACTTGATAGTCTTCAGAATGAGGTCTATATTCTCAACCCTGCTACTCTCACTTCTAGTTGCAACTCTGTTTTCAATACCTCATTTGTAAATACCATTACCACCAATTCCATCAATGATATGAATAAGAGCAGTAGCCTTTTACATTGTCTTATTTCTTCTAATTCTGTGAATGTTGATGAGTCTTTTGTTTGTGTTTCTTCTCCTGATTTATCTTTTGACCATTCATGGCATCTTAGACTTGGGCATTTGCCTTTAGTAAAATGAAAACTATCTCTTTCCTATATGCTAAATTGCCTAAGAAACAGTCTTTCTTGTGTCCTATATGCCCTATGGCTAGGCAACAGAGACTACATTTCCCTGAAAGTGAAATACACTCCACTTCCCCTTTCCAACTTATACATGTAGACCTTTGGGTTCCTTACCATACTCAAACATATAATGGCTTTAAATACTTCATGAATATTGTGGATGATTACTCTAGAGCAACTTGGACACATCTTTTGACCTCTAAAGGAAATGCTTTTACTGTCTTGGAATCTTTCATTCTTATGGTGCAAACTCAATTTCACTCTTTAGTATAAGTGGTTAGGTCTGATAATGCTTTTAAGCTAGGGTCCAGATCCACAACTATATCATTCTTTTCTACCCATGGGATATTGCATCAAACATCCTGCCCACACACACCTCAACAAAATGGTGTTGTGGAAAGGAAGCATAAACATCTCCTTGAGACTGCAATAGCACTCTTGTTCCAATCTAAACTGCCTGTTAAATATTGGGGAGAGTGTATCATGATTGCCACATACCTTATCAATATATTTCCTTCTCCATTACTGAAGAACAAATCACCCTTTGAGCTTCTCCATGGAACTGAACCTAGCATATCTCACATTAAGACCTTTGGTTGTCTCTGTTTTATTGTTGTGCCTAAGCCATATAGGAATAAATTTAAATCTAGAATCATTCCTTCTGTTTTCATTGGTTACAGTCCTAGCAAGAAAGGATATAAGTTGCTTACTTTGTCTAACTTTAGTATTTTTTCCAGAGATGTCACTTTCCATGAACATGTCTTTCCTTATTCTGCTCCTAGTTCCAGTAACTTATTTCCACCTTTTGTTCCCTTTGTTTCTCCTACTGTTTCTTTTCCTTATCCTCACATGTCCCATGATCCCTCCAATGAAACTCCTGACTCTTCACTTCTTCATGCTTCATCTCCTAACAGTCTTTCACATTCTTCTTCTCCTCTACAACCTTCTCCAGCCCCTCCATCTTCTCATTTTTCTCATGTTCTCAAAAAATCAATCAGAACTCCTCATCCTCCTGTATATGTTAGTGATTATGTTTGAAATATTGCTTCTACTTCTAAGGTACTTTCTGTGTCTTCTGAATCTTGCTTGCAAGAACCTAAGTTCTAGACATCAGGCTGCCTCTCACCCTGCTTGGCAAGAGGATATGATGAAGGAATTTCAAGCCTTGGAAGCTAACAACACTTGGGACATAGTCCCTCTTCCTGTTGGTAAAAAGACCATACCTCGTAAACGGGTGTACAAAATTAAACAAAGAGCTGGTGGGTCTATTGAAAGATATAAAGCAAGGCTAGTAATTAGGGGGGTTACTCAACAGGAGGGTGTAGAGTTTAATGAGACCTTTTCTCTTGTAGTTAAGATGACTACTGTTAAATGTCTTTTATCTGTAGCTTCTAAAAGGGGATGGTTTACCAACTTGATGTGAATAATATTTTTCTACATGGTGATCTAGATGAGGAAGTGTTCATGAAAATTCCTCAAGGTCTTTCTGTCACCTCTTCTGATTTTGTCCCCGTTTCTTCTTTAGTTTGTAAGCTAAATAAGTCTCTCTATGGGTTGAGACAAGCCTCTAGGCAGTGGTATGCTAAACTCTCTAATGCTTTGCAGTCTAAGGGTTTTCAGCCTAGTTTAAATGATTATTCTCTGTTTAGGAAGTCTTTAGGGGATCATCTTACTATTGTAGTTTTGTATGTGGATGCTATATTAGTTGCTGGGGATGACATGTCTGAAATCATTGCCCTCAAACACTTTCTTGATGCCCAATTCAAAATTAAGGATCTTGGGGAAATTCATTATTTTCTTGGTCTTGAAATTCTTAAGCTCCCTCATGGTTTCTTGGTTGGCCAGCATAAGTTTACTACTGATCTGCTCCAAGAATATAATTGTTCTTCTGTTAGTCCTGTTATGTCCCCTTTGGATCCTCATGTTAAACTTTCAGCTGATTCTGGTGCTCTACTTTCTGACCCTTCCATCTATAGACAATTAGTTGGTAAGCTGAATTATTTGCAGCATACTCGACCTGATATTTTGTTCGCTTTTCAGCACCTCAGTCAGTTTAAGTCTGCCCCTAGGTACCTCATTCTGGTTATCATGTCCTGAGATATTTGGTTGGTACTTCTGATTTGGGGCTCTTCTTGAATAATACTGTTGATTTTTCCTTGAAAGGATACTCTGACTCTGATTGGGCCAGTTGTTCTGATAGTAGAAAATCAGTTTCAGGGTTTCTCTTATTGCTCGGTGGTTGCCCTGTCTCCTGGAAATCCAAGAAGCAGCCCACCATAGCACTATCTTCTGCAGAGGTTGGATATAGAGCCCTCAGAATGTTGGTGGCTGAAATTACTTGGTTGATTCATTTGTTGGGTGAACTTGGTGTTGATAATCTCTGTTCAGTCCAGGTATATTGTGACAATCAGGGTGATGTTCACATCGTAAAGAATTCTGTTTTTCACGAGCGTACTAAGCACATCGAGGTGGATTGTCACTTTGTTCGGAATACACTATCTAGTGATCTCATTTCTCTTCACTTTATTTCTACTTCTACTCAACCTGCTGATATTTTTACTAAGTCCTTACTTGGTGTGCAGCAACAGGGATTCATTGCCAATCTTGGAATGGCCAGCCCTTCCAGCTGGGGCGGGGGGGGGTGTTGGAGCTGAAAATTGTAATCAGCCTGGTTAAGTAACATGCCCAACTGGTTAAGTAACAAACCCAATTATGTTCAGGCCCAAGTGTAATTTAAGGGACCCGACCCAAATTGTATATAGGGAAAAGGGGTGTATTAGACGGGGATATTTTCTATTTATTCTTTGTACAGAAAAGACATTCTAAATAAAAAGATCTTTCTACAGAGTTTTTCTCTCAACCCTTGTTGCCAAATTAGGGTTCTTCAATCTATGGCTTCCAGCTACTAAATTTGTGTATTAACAATTCGGCAAGCCTCTAATTAATTACACAGTAATTATATATATTGAGTTTTATCCCTTATTTGGTTACAAACTTGTGAAATTAAGTAGTAATATCATGTTTACTTGAGATACACACGATTTTAGCTTTACAATCAATTGCACAATGAGTTGTTATAAGAATTTTGACATGATATTTTTTCAAGAGTTTGATACTTGGGGAGTTGCACAACATCATATGGGAAATTGAAAAAAGAAACCAAACATCTTTTTCACTAGTACTACATAGTGTAGTTGGGTACAAGGAAGCTCAGGTTTACCAAGTTTCAATCAAAGAATTAGATATATTGAGGCCACTCTAGCTAGAACTGAATTTATAGAAATGGAGCAGGATTCTTTCCACGTACTCAATGATTTGCTCCAAGAAAATTAAGACTATTGAAATCAACTTAAGATACATCCATATATATATATATATATATATATGCATTTTGTTATAGTCTAGAATTGACCATCCAAAGTAAAGATCAATTAATTACAAAAACATTTTGAATTGGGTGCCTATGAAGCTTTATTACCTCAGGGGGAAAGTAGTTTTGTATTCTTAGGTTTTAATCAATAGAAGACCACGCGTATCAAAATCTGTCACTTTAGAGTTTGGACCATTGAACATTTGCTTTTGGTAAAGATCTAAGGTGACCGACCACAATCCAAAAAGAAACAAGAAAAAAAAAAGTATATAGTATCCTAACAAACGCCTTTTCATTTGTTTTCAGATAGAAAACATACCGTTGAATATTTTATCCAAAAGATCCTTATTTTAGGCTAGGAAAACTTATTTAGGAACAGATTGTTGTGAGACACCATATGTGTGATATATTATATTCCTCAATCCTTAACTAGCCCGTTCGTAAATAATTTTCCCATTATACAATGCATTGTCACTATTATCAAACTTAGCTTCAAGATAATTATAATATATGGCTTTTGAAACACTTTGTTAAATTGCGTTTAGGGTAAAATGGAATGGAAACATTTGAACTATTATTCTATTAAGTTAAAAGTCACTCATGAGCGGCAAGGCATGTTATTTGTCCTTACTCTCTTTAACTCAACTTACATGCTTACGTATATAATGTGTGTAAAAAACTGTGTCCATCTCACCACGATCTAAACCTAAATTCAAAACCATATACTTTTTCTCTTTTTATCTTTTTCTAATTACAATTTTAATTTTCTTATTTATTAGGATAATTTAGGACATAAGTTGATTCCCTAGGCTAAAATCAACATTGCCACCTCCATTTTTGCAGTTATCAATCCGGATAGCATAGTCTTAATCGTTGAGGCACACAAAGTTAGAGTTTCCTTAGCAGAAGCCATTTTTATTCAAATACAAGTTTTCCAGCCTACCCGTTTTGAACTCAAGTACCTATATTAGTGTCTTGAACCCAATTTTTCACCTTAAGATGTCTTGATGACACTTAATCTCTAGGACTAGGTAAGTCTAACATACAATGAGAAATAACAGAACTTATAATAAAATCCTAATTTAACCATTAAACTATCATAATAAAACTCAACAACAGCTGTTAACAATTTTCCAAAACCTGGTGGAACAGAGTCATAAGCGCTACAAGAGTGTATTAATAGTCTCGAAATACAACATTGTTTTGGAACAAGAAATAAACAGTAGAATATATAAAAGGCAGAAGGTGACTTCGAGGCCTGCGAATGTCGAGCAGGTATATCTTAAAGTCTCAAAAGGCAGCTAATCAATCACTGACGTCCAGCACGGGTAGATGTATCTGGATCTGCACAAAAATGTGCATAAGCATAGTATGGGTACACCATAACGATACCGAGTAAGTATCAAGCTTAACCTCTTTAGAGTAGTGACGAAGCCAGGTCAAGACACCTACTAGGAGATAAGAAACTAAACAAAGTATAACATGGTCTAAATATTGGAAACAAGGAAGTAAATGACAACTAAACAGTTCAATAATGTAAGCTAACAACAGAGATTTAAGCAGTAAAGGCAACTAGGAGTGAACACATGATGAAAGAAAGAGAAGGAAAATATGAATAATTATAAGTAAAGCAATGAAGAAACAATAAGAACTATTTAACCAATAAGACTTTTCAGCATGGAAGGTGCAAGGATCACAATCGAGGTACCGCCTCGTATTCACATTTCACAATTTCAATCATAATCTTTCCTTATATCACTGTGTGAGCCTTACATTTAGTTATTAAAAATCATTTTTTTTAAATAGCTACTCGTGTTTTAGCCCACCTTATCTCACCACATGGCTTCAAGTAATTCTCTTACTAGCAACATACGTATCAAGCCCACCTTATCTCACCACGTGGCTTCAAGTAATTCTCTTACTAGCAACATACGTATCAAGCCCACCTTATCTCGTCGCATGTGTATAAACCCATATCCTTATATCAACACATGTATATCAATATCACAACACAATAACAATTGATTTCAACTTGTCACGACTCAAAATCTCACATGTCGTGATGGCGCCTATCACAATACTAGACAAGCCGACAATCACAAATAATCATGCATCTTATATTTGAACCATAACGAAATAAGCTTAATGGTGAAAATCTCATAATAACTGATAAGAAAATACCGCAAATCAATACAATATCCCCCAAAATTCGAGTGTCACTACGTACATGAGTATCTAAATGACAACATAGTAGACAGTGTCTAGAAAGATAGAACAATACTAATAAACTGAAAGGAAGGAGAGTCAAGGTTTGCGAACGCCAAGGCAGCTACCTCAATAGTCTTCGAATAGATAAAGCTCCAAAGCTAACAAACATCGTACTCAGAACTACCTGGATCTGCACATGAAGTGCAGAGTGTAGTATGACTACAACCGACCAATTTACTCAATAAGTATCGTAAAAAAACACAGCAAGGTAAAAGGAGCACAAATTATTAATGATACTAGCTATCACCTGTGTAGTTTCATCCTTTGGTATAGAACAATATTGAAATCAATTCACCAAGTTTACACATCCGTGTATGTATGAGTACAGATTCTCAAATACTCTACTCAGACAATATCATGGCATATAGGGGTGATATGCATTTAAATCAGATAAATGATCAAGGAAATTGCAAGTAAACACTGGCCAGATTCCGTCAACTTTCCATATCCGTTCCAAACCACTGATCAGTATTTTCAATATCCGCGTGTACACCATCAAGAGAGAAACATGAAAGGGTGACCCTAGGGGGATGGATTAGTATCCACACGCTGCACGAATAACTCACGGGTTGCGCAAGACAACTCACGTGCCAATAACATTAATATATGGATCCTCACGTACAACTCACGTGTTGCATGGACAACTCACGTGTCAATAACATAATCCGCCCAGTATGATCACAGGTACAACAACACAATCGCTCGACGTTGTCACACGCCTCCAGTCCAAACATATCATACATGAGCAATTAAACAAGTATACAGGTATGTGATGAATGGATGACTAATCTCATTCTCCGAGACAAGTATAAATGGCATGCTAAAGTGTAGGCATGTGTTAAGTGTTCCATCATAGCTCAAATCGGCAACTTCATCCCTGAAAAGCATTTATCAAGTTCGTTCAGGTATTAAACCTCTATGTAGCCTCAAACATGGCTCAAATAGTTCACACAAAATGTTACAAATAAGAGAAATATCATAGCTTAACGCGTAACAGTCAATTCTAGGCTCATAAGAGCCCGAGCATAATCCAAACATGAGTAAATAACCCCGGTGCCCGCACATGGGTTCATCCCCACGCATGTGCGCACATAGCACGTAACTATCACAACCATTTAGGCAACTAGTACCTCAACCGAGTTTAAATAAGATACTTACCTCAAACCAATCAAATCACTCCGACCTAGCAAACCCTTCCCATGTGTATCGACCTCCGGAAGGCTCGAATCTAGCAAAAATAATGTATTACTATTAATAAAAGCTATAGGGATTGACTCCAAAGGATAATACTAAGATCTTTAACCAAGGTCAAAAAGTCAATCCAAAAGTCAACCCCGGGTCCACATCTCGGAATCTAAAAAAAATTATAAAATCTGAATACCAATTCAATAACGAATCCAACCATACAAAAATTATCCAAATTCGGCCTCAAATCGCCTTTCAAATCCTCAAAATTCAGCCTAAGGAGTTTCACCATTTCCCCCCAAATTTTCCAACTCAAATCACTAATTAAATGACAAAAACAACGATGAATTCATGTATAATAGCCAAATCCGAGTTCGAATCACTTACCCCGATGATTTCCTTGAAAACCCCTCGAATAATCGCCACAAACCGAGCTCTCTAGGTCTAAAAGATGAAAATGAACTCAAACCCTCGAACACACCTTAACTGCCCAGCATTTTCCGCTTCCGCGACCAGGAGGTCTACTTCTGCGGAACCGCTCCTGCGGAAAATGGAGCGCACCTGCACGTCCCACTCAAGACCATCCCCTCATCTTCTGCAAAAATACGTCTGTAGCTACGCACGTGCGCCTGCGGAGGAAATGTCGCACATGCGACCAATGACCGCTCCTGCGCTTCCTTCCATCACAGAAGAGACTTCGCTTCTGCGGAGACTTTCCCACTCATGCGATCCCAGCATCCCCCTCTCACATCCAGACCTGCGCTCTTAAAGTCGCATCTGCGGCCACTCCCACTGCATGTGCGATCACACCAAAAGTTCAGCAATCTCAGCGATGCTCCAAGTCCAGATTTTGATTTGTTAACCATCCGAAATCCACCTGAGGCCCCCGGACCCCATCCAAACATACTAACAAGTCCTAAAATATGATAACAATTTATTTGAGGCCTCATCACATCAAACGACATCAAAAACATGAATCACACCCCAATTCAAGCCTATTGCAACTAATAAATTTCTAACTTCTACAATCGATGCAGAAACATATCAAACCAACTCTGATTGACCCCAAATTTTGCACACAAGTCATAAATGATACAACGGACCTATTCCAACTTCCGGAATCAAAATTCGAGCATGGTAACCACAAAGTCAACTTCCGGCCAAACTTCTTAACTCTCTAAACTTCTATTTTTCCAACTCAACATCCGAACACGCTATTAAGTCCAAAATCACCATACAGAGCTATTGGAAGTTTGGAACCAGCAAAACTCCAGTCCTGAGTCATTTATACATAAGTCAACATCTGATCAACTCTTTCAACTTTAGCTTCCTACCTTGGGACTAAGTGTCCCAACTCATTCTGAAACATCCCCGGAATCCAATCAACCACCCCGGGAAGTCACATAACAATAAATGAGCATAGAATAAGCAATAAATGAGGAAACGAGGCTACAATACTCAAAACGGTTGTCTGGGTCGTTACAACCACAGGTACCCATATGCCACAACTTGCCAAATTAACAATACCAATATTTTCACAATAATTAGTCCACAGCTCAATTACAGTGTGTACAATAATCTCAATAATCACAAGATGAACGAGGAAGCTCAACAAGGGAAGATATCTCAAAATCAACAACTCCAACCTCAATGTGATAATAGATTTCATAACTCCAACGTCAATAATCCAACAAGAAGATGTTCCCACGAAATAACAACTTTAAATAAGAGAAATGCAATGATAAAGAGGTATTAAGATAATAAGGGAGGTAACAACTTCAACTAAAGCATATGAGAGCAATTATAACAAGTAAGAGGTAGGACAAGTGCTAACAATGTAGCATGCAAGAGTATAATACATGTAAGAGTAGTTAACAATTAATAATATATCTTGTTAGGACAATTCAATTAAAGGCATGAAAAGAGTCTAAATAACCTAAACCAGTGAAATACCACATATAGTCAGTGTACACACTCGTCACCTCGCGTAAACGTCTCTCACATAACACAAAGAGCACATCAACCAAATCCTAAGAGGTAGTTCCCCCGCACAAAATTAGACAAGATGCTTATCTCAACTAAGCCAACTCAACCCTCGAAAATAGCTTTTCCCCTAAAATTCACCTCCACGCGGCTTAAATATAATAAAAAATAACTTAACAACATCAAACAATGCAAGAGAAGCCAATTATAATAGATAAAGCTATGATCTTTACACATCTCTCAAAAAGTCAACCCCGTGCCCGCCCGTTCAAAATTCGAGTCCAAGGATAGATTTCAACTATCCATAACTCCACGAGTCCATATATGTATTTTATTTTCAAATCTGAGTCCAAATCGACTTTCAAAACCCAAATCTTCATTTTTCAAAAACTTTGACAAAATTCTCAAATTTCCTCTTTGATTCTCATAAATTGATGATAAATCTAAGATATAATCATGAAATATAGTAGGAAATTGGTTAGAATCACTTACCCAAAATTTGTAGATGAAAATCCTCTTTCCAAATCGCCTCTTACCGAGTCTAGGGTTCTAAAATGAGAGAAAATGATGTGAAATCCTGACTCCCAACCTTTTTGTTCAGTTGCAGATATCGCAAATGTGACACTGGGTTCGCAATTAGGAACCCTCGGAATTGCGAAGAAAGGCTCGCAATTGCGGCCACTGATACAATGAGGAAATGTTTCAATTGCGACACAGACTTCGTAAATGTGAAGTCTGTACTCTTCGCAAATGCGAGAAATCAATCACAAATGCGAACTAGCCTACCCAGTCCCATACTTCACAATTGCGAATAAATTATCGCAAATGCGATACTAGAACCTCCCCTTCCATGCTCGCAATTGCGAGGCTGGCGCTCGCTATTGCAACATCAGAGCACCAGCACACCAGAAAATCCTATTCAGTCCAAACCTTTTCGAAACACGTCCGAAAGGACCGAAACTTATCTAAGACCTCGAGACTCAAAACCAACCATCCATACAAGTCTAAAAATATCATACGAACTTAATCACGCAATCAAAACACAAAATAACATCTAGAACTACGAATCAAACACTACAACACATGAATTTCAAAGAAAAATTCAACAATCTCTAGAGTTGCAACCAAGCGTCCGAATCCTAAAATCAACTCCAAATGACACCAAATTTGCAAACAAGTTCTAAATAGCATATGAACCTATTCCAAGACCCAGAACCAAATTTCAAACCTGATATCCAAAAGTTAACCTACGGTCAAACTTCTAAACTTCAAATTGCCAACTTTCGACAAAATAACACAAATCAGCCTATGGACTTTCGAATTTGATTTCGGGCATACGCCCAAGCCCAAAATCACGATACAAATTTATTGGAGCCATCAAAATATCATTCCGGGGTTGTTTTAAAAAAAGTCAAAGTTTGGTCAACATTTCTAAGTTAGGCTTGTAAGTCAAGAACCAAAAGGTCCAAATCAACTCGAAATTATCCCGGACAACTAACCAACCCCCCTCCCCAAGTCATAAAATCACAAATGCACATGCGTGAAGCATTAAACAACATCATGTCATATATCACATCAACTGATGTTACACCAAGGCCTTGTAAACAAAAATTTAACTTACTAGGGTAAAGGTTGTTACAATGAATGCATTTATTAGCAACAAAAGCAGGCAAAACCTAGCAACATATCTCTGACCAGTAAATTACAAAGCTTGGAGAGCACCTACATAACAAAAAGTTTTGATGGGCGCTTTGGTTAAGAGAAGGTGCTAGAAAGCTATGAAATTTGGACAGTGAGAATTCGATTTTCACTTCTAGCAACTCCTTTTTATGAGGCATTTTCCTTATTTATCAAGCTTCTTTCTTCTGTCTACTCAATTAGGTATACTTTTTTGTTCTTTCACTAGCCACTATCTTGATCCAATACTACTTACTTGGTAGTTGGATTGATCATTGGATGAAATTCCTCTTCAAAATATCAAGCCCTAGCTCATTTTTCTTGTTTTTAAACCCCCCAAAAAATTGAATTGGCTCTTTATATATAGACATAACAAGTATGCTATCATAGTACGGTCTTCTAGATAGCGTGGGAGATCCCAAGTCTCGTTTTTTATCGGTGTTGTCTCTTGTACAATGTGATTCCTTGTTGAATGCAAAGGTTAGACATGATATGGTCATTTGGCCATAATGCATATAAATTGATTCCAATACATCTATTTAGGTATCTATAACATCTTGAGGTTTAAAAATAACTTTTCCTCTCATTCATCCTCAAATAAATATGTATCTTGACTTAAGAACGATAAAATAAACCAAAACTTCACATGTTTGCTCCTATTTCCTAGCCTATGGCCTCCTTCACAATTGGATCGCTACACGAGCTTGCATGACCTGCCCAAGGTTGAGTCATGCAATTCTCTAGCGATCTTCCAAATATTTCTATTTATGAACGTATCCGACTCTCATCTCCTCGTGATGGCCTCACAATGCGTATGCATTATGGGACTCCTGGTAGAGGGTTTTGCTTCTAATTTTTGTTTTGATAATTTTTGACTATTCCATCATTCTAATGCTTTCTCAAATGCATTCCACCCAATTGTATTCTTGTTCTAATCATTCCACCTACATCACATGTGGCATCATTGACACATTTGTGATACTTTAATTATGCAATTAGGCTTATGATTGACGTAGTTAGAGTTGAAATTAATGAGGCTTTACACAATATTTTCTAGAAAGTCACAATATATGTGAGAATAAAACATATAAATAAACAAAACTGTATCCTCAATAATAGTCATATTAAATAATAAATTTCATGGAAGGATCACGAATATGTCGTGACTAATCTTTAAAGAAAAAATTACATAAAATTTGAAGTTATTTGTAAAAGAATAAATATGTTTATATATCGTTTTGTTTTGATTTTTCTTGTTCAATACAAATCAAACCAAACTAAAATGCATGTCGATTTTTTAAGTTGGTTTGATTTGAAATTTTAGTTTTTTGAACACTCCAACCTCTCTTCTTTTATTTTTTTGTATAAACTTTTTAACATATTTATTGTTAATTTTAAAAAATATGGTAGGACTAATTTGCCTTGCTAATATGCTTTTTGATTTTATTAATTTTGCGAACATCTTTTTGGAATAAAATCACTTAGAATAAAATAACAACGGGTGAATAAAATAAAAAAGATAAATTGTTTGAAAATCCATTAATGTGCTGAGGTTTTTCAGCAATATTCAAATCAAAATTTCAGTCACAAATGTTGAAAATTTATTTATTGCGACAGATAACATAGCTATGTCAAATTCACTCAATGCTTCAGTATAAATCAAAAGTCGAGAAAAAACCTCATAAACTTTTCTTGTTTTCTAAATTTTGAGACACAAATCTTCTACGCTTATTGATCGCGCCCAATTTTAATCCTAAAAACGATGAGCGGTCGCTGTAATTATTATCCGGTAAAGTACGGAGTTGAATCCCATAGAGAACTAAGGGTTCACTATAATTGTTCAATATCACTAAAAAGACAAGCTCGAACAATTCCAAAATTATAAATATTAAGATTCTTTTGTCTAACTAATTAACTAACAAATTAAAGTAGTAAATTAACAACTAGGGATACTAAGGGTTGAAGACAAGATTAGAGAAGCCTAGAGTTATGATTTTCTCAATTGTCGAAATCCTTCTTGCTATGTCTTCTATGATTTCGCCTAAGTTTTCTCTACTGATCATGAGCACTCGACTTATAGTAATTCTCTCTCGAGCAACTACAATAATGTACTAGTCATATTCTCTCGAATTACGCTAGCTCACACTTTTTCACCGCTCACTACGATCACGTAAAAGCTTCGTTATCTCTAATCCCACTTTTAAAATTGCCGTATTGATCTCTCATATACCTTGGGAGTGACGTTGTTAGACAACAACCTAAATATACACTCTTTCTCAAGTAATACATAATAAATAAATACAGTCAATTGATGGTCATTTAGTCAACAACAATAAACACGTAGTTGAACAAGTAGGAATATTCAAAGGCAAAATTATATTAAAACGTAACAAGAATTCATCCTTCAAAAGGTTCCATCAAACCCTAGATTAGAGAGTTTAGCTACTCATAATTGTATAACAATCATAAATCGTAGTAGTATTCAAAATCATTAAACTACAGATTAAAGAAAAATAGAGATTAACTCTTGTGATTCGTCCTACAAAGTGTTCCGTAGTCTTTTGCCTCTCCAATAATGTCCCTCCTCTCTAAAAACTAAGATTATGAGGTATTTATAAGGTAGGGTTGAGGTCTACACATCCAAACATAATGAGAAAATAAAAGTGGCTGGGATAAGCATCGTCGGCACTGGGCATTGTCAGAGGAACCAACATTACTCCGCGAGGCACCATCAGAGGCGCCAACATTTTCCCGCGAGGTGCTATCAGAGATGCCAATGACAATGCCCTGGAAAAATTTGTGCACTATCTACGGCCGTGACTTTTCATTTCCTTGCAGTCTTCTTTTATTTCTCCATTTTGTAGCTTTGAGGTACCATTTCGTGTAACTATTCTCCACATCATGTCCAAGCATTTCTACACATAAAATAAATTCTATTAAGCTCAATTGTCGCACAAATTAACATCCAAAATACAAACAAGTAGGGTAAATAACGTCAAAATATATAGAATTATAGCACGACATCAATACCCCACACTTAAATATTGCTCGCCCTCGAGTCAACCAACTAAACACTTCATATTCAAGGACCCAACAAGCCACACATTCACAACACACTACACCTATGACCATGGTTGATAGCAACAATTAAGCTCTGGCTTATGCGGTCAAAATACACTTCCCGTAATTATGCCCAATTTCAAAATGTCCAACACAGGAACAACGTGATTATAACAATCCTAGCCTCGAAAACTAACTCAATGTCACAATGCACCCGAGGCTTGAATATTTAATCTAATAGAGAAGTCTAATAATATTACGTATCCTTTGTGAAACCATTTGCCCGCACAACAAGACAAAATAGTAAGCAGTCTACACATCCAAATCACATGATCAAATATAATTCAAGGACTCACACATATGAGGAAAAAACGCTCACTCTCTAAAAAGAAATCACATGCATGCAAAAGGTACCATAGGCTTGCCCATTATGTAAACTCTACTAATGTAGGCCCGCTCGGTTCGAAATCAACTAGGACTTTATTGTGGTTGTAATGTGGGCTAAGAGACGGGTAGGATATATTTAGGATATAGTGTCTAACTCACCTAAGCACTTTAATACATCACATATTCAACTTTAAGCACAAAATTCCTTCAATCCACTTCAATCATCACAAGATAGCTCACCAGAATATTTTTCCTTCATCTTTACGCACTGCTTCAAATCACATCTACTAGAAAAAATAAGAAACCTTTATTTATTCATTTATTTCTTTTTCGTTTTTGTATTTTTGCCTTGCAGCTAGTGAATTTTTATTTAAAGCACAAGTGTACATTTCTTTCTTCTATTGCTTCCACTCAAAAGCTACCCCAAGTTTCCACATTACTTCTTTCTAGCACTCTCTTTATAATTCAAGTGCTTTAAGAGGTATAAGGATCAAAATAATTAAATTAAGAATAAAAGGGGATAGGCTTGTAATGCGGGTGCCAAAAGAAAAACTTATAGGCTCAAAAAGGTAACTAGGGATGATTTTATTTGTGATAAGCAACAAAACTCAAAAAGATCAAACAACGCCTAGCAACACTTTCAAACCGAGCAACACATAGAATTTTGATTCAATTCACATTTCGGGCAAGTTCTAGACTCGAATGCAATAATATGGACTATAAAAATAACTCACTTCACACATGGCACATGACTCCTAAGGACGGTTCCATTCGGACTCTCAATCAAACAAGTACTTACAAAGCCAAGAGATATATTAAGCATTAAGCACAACGTGAACATAAGTCAAGCAACCGAGACATAGGATTCATACCACATGCTATTCATTTTTATCAAGTAATCATCATATATTTAAGGCTAAAGGAAGGTGAAACACATGCCATAACTCAAGTATGCAACCATAAAACAAGTCAAAAGGTGTGAATCACATCATTTCTTCTCCTTTATTTCCTAAGTAGTACTAAACTAATACCTGATTCAAGTTACATCCCATGTAAAAGAACCAAGATACGAAGAAAACCCACGGGGGATTATTACTACGTCAGAAAAATAAAAGACATGTTTTTGTATTTTTCATTTTCATTTTTTTTTGGTATTTTTATTTAGACTTAAATCCCTCAAGAAAACTGTCTAGGAGATCCATCGTTAGGAAAAGTCCAATTTTTTTCCCTAAAAAATCATCAATTAAATTAATACAACTAAATAGCATAGAAAGTCACTCAGACAATTTCTTCACCCTACACTTAAAATTGTGTATTGTCTCCAATGCACAACATAAATAATAAGAGGGTAAAAGAAACTCCCTGGTATACCAAAGGCCGAAGCACTAGCAGCTCATATGGTACTCATACTTCTCCCCGAGTATTTTTCTTTGTGCAGGCACGCCACACTTAATTCTAACCATTTGTCTTGTTATTGCATCCTTCCAATGGCTTTGCATTCCATACTCCTACAAAAAAAATGACAATACAAATATAATATAGTAAAAAAAATAAGTTAAAAAATTAAAAATAAAAGAAAGAAATAAAGTTGGGTTGCCTCCCAAAAAGTACCTGATTTAACGTTGCGGCACGATGTGAACTACTTTCTGCCTCCACCTTGTGCTTATGAATTGAATCCCAAGTTTTGATTCAAGCTTATAATTATGCTCCTGGGGCGGTACAAATTCTTGTGAGCCAAAAATTAAGTAAACTCTCATGCACCTTTTGGCTCTCGATCTAGGGGTGTCACCTTGCCTAGACGACCTTAAAAATTTCAAAATATAAGGCTCATAAACCTCTTCCCTTGACTCATTTTTATGCTCATAAGAATAAATTCTCATTTCATCAACCGAATATAATGTAGAAAAGTGTTTGAAATAAGTTCTGACACGCTCAAATACCGGAACCTCAAGATTTTCAGCCTCCTCGACACAAATTATATTGTAGTCAACTAAATTTGTATCCTCAATGTCCTTACCTGACTCTAGTGTAATTTTTTCGACATTGACATCATCAAATTCAAGCTGGTTAGAATATTGGTGTTCTACTCTGGACCCCTCTATTGACACCTCCATTTTTGTCTCTAATGCACACTGCCCATGGCTACTATCCATATTATTAACTTGTCGAACATTAAAAGCTTCAACTAGTTGACTCACTTGAACCTCCAAGTTAAGAATAGTTGCCTCTTGTCTTTGTATCTGCAGTTGTGTATCATTATTATTTCCCACAAGGTACCTTAGCATATCCTTGATCTTTTTCAAATCACCATCCCCGGGTTCGTCTTTCCTATTAACTTCACAAGAAAAAGTAGAACTGTCACGACCCTGAATTTTCTCACCCTCGGGACCATGATAGCACCTAACATTTTACTTTCCAGGAAAACCAACGCAAGAATAATTTTTAGCCATTTTTAATAATTTAAATTAAATAATAACCAAGAGACTGAATAATATAAAATAGAGTGACAAAAACCATAACAACAACGATACTAGATGCAATCCGAGAACTAGTGTCACAAGTACACGAGTGACTAGAATACAAAAAATAAAAGTCTGAATGAAAGCATAAATGTCTGAAATACAACAAACAACTAGAGAGATATGAAAAGGGACTTCAGGTCTGCGGACGTCGTGCAACTATACCTCAAGTCTCCGTAAAGAAATCAATCCGAGCAATCTACTGACCGTCACTAGAACCGGCTCCAAAATATGCACAAGAAGTGCAGAGTGTAGTATGAGTACAACCAACCCCATGTAGGGGTGGGATAAAATCCGAAAAATCAAATTCCGAACCGGACCAAATTAATTCGGTATTTCGCTTTCAATTTTTTCGGTATATCGGTATAATTCGGTATTAAAGTTTTGGATTTCGGTATAAAAGTACGGTCCTCGGTATTAAGATCTTGAAATTTAGATATACCGAAATACCGAAATTTTAAAGAATTTCATGTGTTTCCTACATTTCCCTAGACCAACCCAAAATTTTAATGTTTGTATCTCTACTCTCTAGCCCAATAAGACTAGGTCAAACATCCTTACTCTCTTTCCCTAGGTTCACTATAGGAATTAATGATTAGAATTAGGTTTCCCTAGTGAACACTGAAGTACTGAACAAATCGGCTGTGAGAACTGAGAAACCTAATTAGATTTGCGACTGCGGTCTGGATGTCTGGGAGTGCGATAGAGACGGCGTCACGGCGACTTCACGACCTCGGCACCGACGACTCTCAAGTGTGACTGCTGGTTTCCTCATCTTTTACCTTCATTCTTCAATCTTAGAATCTTCAACACGTTCATAACTTTTCATTCTTCAATCTTCAGTTTTTTTATAATAATTTATGGTAGATTAATTGGTAGTTCTTGGAATAAGGAAAACTCTTTGTGGATCTAAGTTTTTCTTTTTCCCGTTGTTTGTGGATCTACTTGGTCACTGCAAAATTTTAGAGCTAAGTTGTGTATTTTTTCGAATCAAATTGTATGTATACGGTGATTACGTGAAGTTTGATCACGATGTTCTTGTCACGACCAAACATCCCTCCGAAACACGTCGTGACGGCACCTAGTCTCTACGACTAGGTAAGTCTAATAATTTACAGAAAATACCATTAACGGAAACAAAGTTTAACTTCTAACTGCAATAGATACTTAGTAATCAAAATGGATCCCGATCGGCATGTACAATAACCAAACACTAACTTACACAGCTTTCCTAAAACCCGGAATATCATGAGCCACAAGATACAGAAAGCAAATAACATCTCTATACACCGGACTCTAGTAAAAAAGCAAATACAGAAAGTGTTTGACACGGGGAAGAATAGAAGGGGACTCTGAGGTCTGCGGACGCGACAGATATACCTTGAAGTCTCCAAAAGCTGTCTCGAACTCACTGATAATGCGGCTGATGACGAGCATCTGAATCGGCACACAAAACATGTGCAGAAGAGTAGCATGAGTGCACCACAATTGGTACCCATTAAATGTCGAGCCTAACCTCAGTCGAGTAGTGACGAGGTCAGGTCAGGACCACTGGTATATAATAATAAAAGCAGGAGAATAAAGCAGTATAATAAGATAGTAGAGTTCAACAAAGGAAAACACAATGCAATAACAGAACAACACGCGGTAATAAGCAACAGGGGATCTCCCAAGATACCGTCTCGTAGTCCCAAAAGTAAATATACAGGGAGTACTCCCGAGGTACCGCCTCGTAGTCTCAAAAGTAAATGTGCAGGGGGATCTGCCGGGATACCGTCCCATAGTCCCCAAAAGTAAATATGAATGGGGATCTCCCGGGATGCCGTCCCGTAGTCCCAAAGTAAACACACAGCGCAATCAATTACAAACGATAAGTGCAGTAAGAGAATCTAGAGTCTAGACTAAGTCCTATTCGGGAAAAGAAGCAGGAATTCAATAGACATGATGCAAAGAGTTTAGTTAAGCAATGAAGACACGTACACATGTTATTCTAGGCTAACAGGGTAACTACACATGCTGGTATATTCAATTAAGGTGAAAACAGGTAATTACTCAGTAAAAATCAGGTTTTTCAAATAATAGCTCGTGTACGCACACGTCACCTCGCGTACACGGCACTCACATAGCAATATTAGTACCAAATCCTAAGGGGAATTACCCCACACAAGGTTAGGCAAGCCACTTACCTCGAACCAAGCCCAATCAATCGATAGCAATGCTCTTCCCACGAATATCCAACTCTGAATGGCCTGAATCTAGCCAAAACCAATTACATACCATAAATATAGCTATAAGAAACTAATCTAGTCAATGAAATCTAAGCTAAAGCGATGAATTAGGAAATCGTCCCAAAAAGCCTCGGGCCCACGTGTCGGAATTGGGTAAAAGTCACAAAATAGGAACACTCATTCACTAACGAGTCTAACCATACAAGAATTACTCGAATCCTACCTCAAATCGCCTTCCAAAACTCGAAATTATAGCCTATGAAGTTTCTACCATTTCCCCCCAAATTTCAAACTCAAGTCCCTAATTAGAAGATGTAAATAGAAATATATTCGTGAAATATAGCCCAATTCGAGTTAGAATCACTTACCCAAAAAATCTTCTAGAAGAAACCTTGAAAAATCGCCTCACACCGAGCTCTCAAAGTCCCAAAATCGAAATGGGAATCAACCCTCGATTTTCCCCTTTTCTGCCCAGTTCTTCCGCATTTGCGGACGTGCCATCGCACCTACGCCACCGCACCTGCGGAATTCCCCTCGCAAGTGCGGATTCCACTTAAAAACTCAGGGTCTGCTTCTGCGATAATAGGTTCGCACCTGCGTGTGTGCGCCTGGGGAGAACTTTCTGCTTCTGCTGTCCCCCTCCGCGCCTACAGTCAATTAGGCGTATCTGCAGGCATCGCAGATGCGGTACTTGCCTCTCACCTGTGATCCCTAATCAAGTCTCCCAACTATGATTCTATGCTTGATCTTCTGCACGTGCGATCCCGCACCTGTGGTCTCCCCACTGCAGGTGCGAAACACCAGAAACCAGCAAAGCTTCAGCAATTGCATAAGTCCAATATTTCATCCGTTAAGCATCCGACACAGACCCGAGGCCCTTGAGACCTCTACCAAACATACCAAAAAGTCCTAAAACACCATACGAACTTAGTCGAGCCCTCGAATCACACCTAACAACGCTAAAAACATAATTCACCCTCCGATTCAAACTTGATGAACTTGAAACTTCCAATTTTTACAACTAATGTCGAAACCAACCAAACCTCATCCTGTTGACCCCAAATTTTGCACACAAGTCATATTCAACCTTACGGATCTACTCCAACTTCCGGAATTGGAATCCGACCCCGATATCGAAAATTCCACTACTGGTCAAAATCTCCAAAAATTCAATTTTCCCATTTCAAGCATAAATGAGCTACAGACCTCCAAAACACAATCCGGACATGCCCTTTAGTCCAAAATCACCTAACGGAGCTAACGGAACCGACGGAACTCCATTCTGGAGTCGTATTCACACAATAATGGCTACGGTCAACATCCTAAGACTTAAGCTTCTATCTAGGGACTAAGTGTCCCAAAACACTTCGAAACCACAACCAACGCCTCCCGGCAAGACACATGAGCATAAAAAGACACGGGGAAAGCAGTAGACAGAGGATCGGGGATAAAACTCTCAAAACGTCTGACCGGGTCGTTACATCCTCCCCCTCTTAAAACAATTGTTCGTCCTCGAACGAGTATAGAGACATACCTGAAGCGATGAAAATATGAGGATAACGGTTGCGCATATCTCGCACGGTCTCTCAAGTCTCCTCCTCGACCGACTGACCCCTCCATTGCACCTTCACGGAAGCAATGTTCTTTGACCTTAGCTTTCTGACCCGCCTGTTCAAAATAGCCACTAGCTCCTCAACATAAGACAAATCCTTGTTCAACTGGACTGAGCTGAAATCCAACACATGAGCTGGATCAGCGTGATACTTCCGGAGCATAGAAACGTGGAATACCGGATGAACTCCTGCTAGGCTGGGAGGTAAAGCAATCTCATAAGAAACCTCCCCAACACGTCGCAACACCTCAAAAGGACCAATGTACCTTGGGTTCAGCTTTCCCTTCTTCTCGAACCTCATAACGCCCTTCGTAGGCGATACCCGGAGCAAGACCCGCTCTCCAAACATGAATGCAACATTGCGAACCTTCCGGTCCGCAAAACTCTTTTGTCTGGATTAGGCTGTGCGAAGTCAATCCTAAATCACCTTCACCTTATCCAGAGAATCCTGGACCAAGTCTGTACCCAATAATCTGCCTCGCCCAGCTCGAACCAACCACTGGGGACCGGCACTGCCTACCATATAGAGCCTCATACGGTTCCATCTAGATGCTCGACTGATAACTGTTATTGTAGGCAAACTTTGCAAGTGGCAAGAACTGATCCCACGACCCTCCAAACTACATCACACACGCACGGAGCATATCCTCTAATATCTGAATAATGCGCTCGGACTGTCTGTCCGCCCGTCTGAGGGTGAAATATTGTGCTCGGCTCCACTCGAGTACCCAACTCATGTTGTACGGCCCTACAGAACCGTGATGTAAACTACATACCCCGTTCAGAGATGATAGATACGGGTACGCCATGAAGCCTGGCGATCTCACGGATGTAGATTCGAGCCAGCTGCTCAGAAGAATATGTAGTCATCACAGGAATGAAATGAGCTGACTTGGTCAGCCTATCCACAATCACCCAGACTGCATCAAACCTCCGTTGAGTCTGTGGGAGTCCCACAAAAAAATCCATAGTTATTCGCTCATATTTCCACTACGGAATCTCTAACTTCTGAAGCAACCCACCTGGTCGTTAATGCTCATACTTCACCTGCTGGAAATTAAGGTACCGAGCCACATACTCCACTATTTCCCTCTTCATCCTCCTCCACCAGTAATGCTACCTCAAGTCGTGATACATCTTTACGGCACCCGGATGAATGGAGTACCGCGAGCTATGAGCCTCCTGAAGAATCAACTCACGCAAGCCATCTACATTGGGGACACATAGCCTACCTGCATCCTCAATGCGCCATCATCCTTAATAGTGACCTCCTTAGCATCACCATGCTGGACCGTGTCCATAAGCACAAGCAGATGAGGGTCATCATACTTACGCTCCCTGATACGATCATAAAGGGAAGACCGAGAGACCACACAAGCCAACACTCGACTCGGCTCAAAAATATCCAATCTCACAAACTGGCTGGCTAAGGCCTGAATATCCAATGCTAATGGCCTCTGCTGCTGGAAGGTATGCTAAACTCTCCGCCCGGCGACTCAAAGCATCGGCCACCACATTGGCCTTCCCCGGGAGGTACAAAATGGTGATATCATAGTCCTTAAGTAGATCCAACCACCTCCACTGACGCAAGTTAAGATCCTTTTGCTTGAAAAAATGCTGCAAACTCCGATAATTGGTGTAAATCTCACAAGGAACACTGTACAAATAGTGCCGCCAAATCTTCAAGGCATGAACAATAGCTGCTAACTCAAGGTCGTGGACATGATAGTTCTTCTCATGAACCTTCAAATATCTAGACGCCTAGGCAATCACCCTACCGTCATGCATCAACACCGCGCCAAGACCAATCTACAACGCATCACAATATACAATGCAGGACCCCGAACCTGTAGGCAATACCAATACCGGGGCCGTAGTCAAAGCTGTCTTGAGCTTCTGAAAGTTCTTCTCACACTCCTCTGTCCACCTGAATGGAGCACCCTTCTGGGTATGCCTGGTCATAAGTGCTACAATAGATGAGAATCCCTCTACAAAATGACGGTAATACCCCACCAAACCAAGAAAACTCCGAATCTTCGTAGCTGATGAGGATCTAGGTCAACTCTGCACTACCTCCCACCTTCTTCGAATCTACTTTGATCCCATCACTCGATACTACATGACCCAAGAATGCCATTGAGTCTAGCCGAAACTCGCACTTTGAAAATTTTGCATACAACTTCTTTTCTCTCAAGGTCTGAAGCACAGTCCTCAGGTGTTGCTCATGATCCTCCCGAGTCCGGGAGTACACCAGAATGGCGTCAATAAACACAATGATGAAGGAGTCAAGATAAGGACGGAAAACACTATGCCTCAAATGCATAAAAGTTGTTGGGGCATTGGTCAGCCCAAAAGACATCACAAGAAACTCGTAGTGACCATACCGAGTCCTGAAAGTTATCTTCGGGATATCTGGCTCCTGAATCTTCAACTGATGATAGCCTGAACGTAAGTCAATCTTGGAAAACACCCTGGCACCTTGTAACAGATCGAATAAGTCATCAATACGAGGCAATAGATACCTGTTCTTTACTGTAACCTTATTCAGCTGGCGATAATTAATGCATATATGCGTAGAACCATCTTTTTTCTTCACAAACAAGACCGGAGCACCCCAAGGTGACACATTGGGCCGAATGAAGCCCTTATCAAGAAACTCCTGCAACTACTCCTTCAACTTAGGAGGAGCCATAAGGTATGGAGGAATAGAGATGGGCTGAGTGCCCGACAACAAATCAATGCCGAAATTATATCTCTATCGGGTGGCATGCCCGGGAGATCAGCTGGAAACACATCTGGGAAGTCCCTCACTACTAGAACTGACTCAACTATAGGGGTATCAATAATGACATCTCTCACATAAGCTAAATATGCGTCACACCTTTCTCAACCATTTGTTGAGCCTTAAGAAATGAAATAACTCTGCTGGGAGTATACTCTAAGGTACCTCTCCACTCTAATTGCCGTAAGCCTGGCATATCCAGCGTCACGGTCTTAGCGTGACAATCAAAAATAGCATAATGGGGCGACAACCAGTCTATGCCCAAGATAACATCAAAGTCTACCATGCTGAGTAATAATAAATTGGATCTGGTCTCAAAACCACTAAGAGAAATCAAACACGAGTGATACACGCGGTCCACAACAAGAGAATCTCCCACAGGAGTAGACACATAAATAGGGGAACTCAAGGAATCCCGAGTTACTCCCAAATGTGGGGCAAAATAAGAGGACACATAGGAATACGTAAAGCCTAGGTCAAATAATACCGATGCATCTCTATGACAGACCAGAATAATGCCTGTAATGACAAAGTCAGAAGCGAATACCTTTGTATGAGCCGGAAAAGCATAATACCTAGCCTGGCCTCCCCCTATAGGACGACCTTGACCTCCCCGACCTCCACCTCGAGTTGGCTGAGCAGGTGGGGCAGTAGCTAGTGCTGGAATCATAGCCTGAGGACCCGATGGAGCACGTGGTGGCTAAGAATTCTATGGAGGTGCACCCCTCCTAAGTTTGGGGCAAGCCCTCACTATATGGCGAGTGTCGCCACACTCAAAACAATCCTTCGTAGGGCGTGGCTGTTGTGGCTGACTCGGGTCAGGTCTGCTGGACTGGCCGCTAAAAACATTCCGAGCAGGAGGCACACTAGATACTTGCGGTGCATAGTAAGGCTCCTAGGGCCTAGAAGGGGCTGGAACACCACTGGCGGCTGGAAGAGCTGAATGAACGGGGCGACTCACATAACCCCTACCATGTCGCACTACAGCTGGGGCACGAGTACCACTGTAAATGCCAGACTCTCGAGACCTCTTGGTCTCTCTCTCCTCTCTGTCCCGGGATAGCATGCCCTCCAATCTCCTGCCAATACTCACAATCTTCTGATAAGAAATATCAATCTCCAACTCCCTAGCCATACTGATCCAGATGCTGGGGTGGAGTCCCTCAATAAAACGTCAAACCCTCTCTTGAACTGTGGAAACCAAGGCCGATGCATGTCGGGACAAATCACTGAAATAGACTGCATACTCTGACACAATCATAGCACCCTGACGCAACTGCTCAAACTCCGCGCGCCATGAGTCCCTGAGGCTCTGAGGGACATACTCTCTCAAACATATGTTCGAGAACTGAGTCCATGTAAGTGATGCTGCCTCGTCTGGACTACTTAACGCATAAGCACGCCACCACTGATAGGTTGCTTCTCTATGATGTAAGGTGGTAAAAGAAACCCCACTCGTCTCTGCTACACCCATAGTACGGAGAATACGATGACACTCCTCTAGAAAACCGTGAGCAATTTCTGTAGCCAATCCTCTCAAGGTATGTGGGTGGTACTTCTTGTACCTCTCAAGTCTAAGCTGCTCCAGCTCAGAAACGGCTATCCTAGTCTCGTGATGAACTAGAGCTACCGACTGTATAGGGATGAACTCTAGGGCCTGATCAACCTGGACTCTCGCTCAGGAGTATGGGCTGCGGGATTCTGTGCCCCTCCCCCATCCTGAGATGTGGCGGGAGCTAATGGAATCAATCCAGCCTGAGCTAAGGTGCTGAACATGCTCATGAACCGGGCTAGAGTCTTCTGGAGGGCTGGTGCAGCAATAGGCACCTCCAGTGTCTGCCCTTCAACTGGAGCTGCTGGGGGCTCCTCTGTTGCAGCTCACGCGGGTGCTTTGGTTACATCACGTGGTCGTCCTCTATCTCAGCCCCGGCCTCTAGCGGCTCTAGCAGGGGGCGAGATTGCTTGTCGTCAGATCATCCGGTACGGGTCCTCACCATCTGTGAGAAAGAATAGAATAGAGAAGTTCAGAATTTGATGCCAATAACTCGCACGACAAGGAATCAAAAGAAGTATGATTGTTCCTAACAGTTCCATAGCCTCTCGAAGATGAGTACGGACGTCTCCGTACCGATCCGCGAGACTCTAATAAACCAACTTGTGACTCACGACTCCTATGAACCTAGAGCTCTGGTACCAACTTGTCATGACCCAAACATCCCTCTGAAACACGTTGTGACGGCACCTATTCTCTACGACTAGGTAAGCCTAATAATTTACAGAAAATACCAATAACGGAAACAAAGTTTAACTTCTGACTGCAATAGATACTGAGTAATCAAAAACGATGTCGCTCGGCATGTACAATAGCCAAACACTAACTTACACAGCTTTCCCAAAACCTGGAATATCATGAATCACAAGATTTAGAAAGGAAATAACATCTCTATACACCGGAGTCTAGTAAAAAAGCAAATACAGAAAGTGTTTGACACGGGGAAGAATAGAAGGGGACTCCTAGGTCTGCAAACGCGGCAGATATACCTTGAAGTCTCCAAAAGTTGTCTCGAACTCACTGGTAATAGGCACCTCCAGTGCCTGCCCTTCAACTGGAGATGATGGGGGCTCCTCTGTTGCAGCTCACGCGGGTGCTTTGGCTACACCACGTGGTCGTCCTCTATCCCATCCCCGGCCTCTAGCGGCTCTAGCAGGGGGCGCGATTGCTTGTCGTCAGTTCTTCCGGTACGGGTCCTCACCATCTGTGAGAAAGAATAGAATAGAGAAGTTCAGAATTTGATGCCAATAACTCGCACGACAAGGAATCAAAAGAAGTATGATTATTCCTAACAGTTCCATAGCCTCTCGAAGATGAGTACGGACGTTTTCGTACCGATCCGCGAGACTCTAATAAACCGACTTGTGACTCGCGACTCCTATGAACCTAGAGCTCTGGTACCAACTTGTCATGATCCAAACATCCCTCTGAAACACGTTGTTACGGCACTTATTCTCTACGACTAGGTAAGCCTAATATTTACAAAAAATACCAATAACGGAAACAAAGTTTAACTTCTAACTGCAACAGATACTTAGTAATCAAAACTGATCCCGATCGGCATGTACAATAACCAAACACTAACTTACACAGCTTTCCTAATACCCGAAATATCATGAGCCACAAGATACAGAAAGGAAATAACATCTCTATACACCGGACTCTAGTAAAAAAGCAAATACAGAAAGTGTTTGACACGGGGAAGAATAGAAGGGGACTCCGAGGTCTGCGGACGCGACAGATATACCTTGAAGTCTCCAAAAGCTGTCTCGAACTCACTGGTAATGCGGCTGATGACGAGCATCTGAATCTGCACACAAAACATGTGCAGAAGAGTAGCATGAGTGCACCACAATTGGTACCCAGTAAGTGTCGAGCCTAACCTCAGTCGAGTAGTGACGAGGTCAGGTCAGGCTCACTGGTATATATTAATAAAAGTAGGAGAATAAAGCAGTATAATAAGAGACTAGAGCTCAACAAAGGAAAACACAATGAAATAATAGAACAACACGTGGTAATAAGCAACATGGGATCTCCCAAGATACCGCCTCGTAGTCCCAAAAGTAAATATGCAGGGAGAACTCCCGAGGTACTGCCTCGTAGTCTCAAAAGTAAATATGCAAGGGGATCTCCTGGGATACCATCCCCTAGTCCCAAAAGTAAATATGAAGGGGGTCTCCTTGGATACCGTCTCGTAGTTCCAAAGTAAATACACATCGCAATCAATTACAGACGATAAGTGCAGCAAGAGAATCTACAGTCTAGACTAAGTACATTTGGGAAAAGAAGCAGGAATTCAATAAGCATGCTGCAAGGAGTTCAGTTAAGCAATTAAGGCACGTAGACATATTATTCTAGGCTAACAGGGTAACTACGCATGCTGGCATATTCAATTAAGGTGAAAACAGTTAATTACTCAGTAAAAACAAGTTTTTCAAATAATAGCACGTGTACACACTCGTCACCTCGCGTACATGGCGCTCACATAGCAATATCAGTACCAAATTCTATGGGGAATTCCTCCCACAAGGTTAGGCAAGCTACTTACCTTGAACCAAACTCAATCAATCGATAACAATGCTCTTCACATGAATATCCAACTCTGAATGACCCGAATCTATCCAAAACCAATTACATACCATAAATATAGCTATAAGAAACTAATCTAGTCAATGAAATCTAAGCTAAAGCGATGAATTAGGAAGTTGTCCCAAAAAGCCTCAGGCCCACGTGTCGGAATCGGGTAAAAGTCACAAAATAGAAATACCCATTCACTCACGAGTCTAACCATACAAGAATTACTCGAATCCTACCTCAAATCGCCTTCCAAAACTCGAAATTATAGCCTATGAAGTTTCTACCATTTCCTCCTAAATTTCTAACTCAAAACCCTAATTAGAAGATGTAAATAGAAATATATTCGTGAAATATAGCCCAATCCGAGTTAGAATCACTTACCCCAAAAAATCTTCTAGAAGAAACCTTGAAAAATTTCCTCACACCGAGCTCTCAAAGTCCCAAAATTGAAATGAGAATCAACCCCCAAATTTCCCCTTTTCTGCCAAGTTCTTCCGCAACTGCGGACGTGTCATCGCACCTACGCCACCGCAACTGCGGAATTCCCCTCGCATGTGCAGATTCCATTTAAAAACTCAGGGTTCACTTCTGCGATAAGAGGGTCGCACCTGCGTATGCGTGCCTGGGGGGCAATGTCTGCTTCTGCGGTACCCCTCCGCGCCTGCGATCAATTAGGCACATCTTGCGGCATCATAGATGTGGTACTTGCCTCGCACCTGATATCCCCGATCAAGTCTCCCAACTCCGCTTCTATGCTTGATCTCCCGTACGTGCGATCCGCATGTGCGGTCTCCCCACCGCAGGTGCGAAACACCAGAAACTAGCAAAGCTTCAGCAATTGCATAAGTCCAATATTTCATCCCTTAAGCATCCGAAACACACCCGAGGCCGCAGGACCTCAATCAAACATACCAACCAGTTCTAAAACACCATACGAACTTAGTTAAGCCCTCGAATCACACCAAACAATGCTAAAAACACAATTCACCCTTCGATTCAAACTTGATGAACTTAAAACTTCCAATTTCTATAACTAATGTCGAAACCAAACCTCATCCGATTCACCCCAAATTTTACACACAGGTCATATTCAACCTTACGGACCTACTCTAACTGCTGGAATTGGAATCCGACCCCGATATCGAAAAGTCCACTACCGGTCAAAATCTCCAAAACTTCAACTTTCGTCATTTCAAGCCTAAATGAGCTACAGACCTCCAAAACACAATTCGGACACGCCCCTAAGTCCAAAATCACCTAACGGAGCTAACGGAACTCCATTCCGGAGTCGTCTTCACACAGTTCCGACTATGGTCAACATCCTATGACTTAAGCTTCCGTTTAAGGACTAAGTGTCCCAAAACACTCCGAAACCACAACCAACACCTCCCGGCAAGACACATAAGCAGAAAAAGACATGGGGAAAACAGTAGACAACGAGGCTAAAACTCTCAAAACGATTGGCCGGGTCGTTATAGTTCTGCCACTTGTTTTTTTTAATGGCTAATCTTTTCATAAACAAGTTCTAGAAAATTACACTTTGAACCTAAAGATACCAGTGACATGTAAAGAGTGGGATTAGTTTTTTAGTAGAGTTAAACTACAAGATTTGAATGAGTGGTAACGCTTGTTGCACCACGGACAGATGCAATTTCTTCTTAGGTGGCGTACTATATTTTGATTATCTTCACTTGTTGTAATAATGAAGCTTCAAATTTGCTTACAACAATATTTGTTATTGTATTTAAGCTTGGATTATTGGTCGCATGTGCAAAGTCTTCTTCTCCTGAGTTTAAGTTTTATGCACTGACTGGACGTCTATTTTATATGTACATGATTTAACTTGTATTTATTTTGTATGATAACTAGCTCTTTTTTCAATAACTAGGAATATCATCTATGGACAGGTTTGACTAACGACTCAACACTCTGCGAAACCAGTAAATCACATTCACATAATATGTAATTTCAATGGCTAACGACTCAACACTCTGCGAAACCAGAAAATCACATTCACATAATATGTAATTCCAATTCAGGAATGAAATCAGCTAACAAATTCTATATTTGTAAAAACAAAAAAGAAAATGAACGGCTACCTTGTCTTATAGAAGGTTACTAACTTTGACATGAAGACTCACTTCCAGATTCCACTCTTTGCATAATATTCTTTTTGCTTGCTCCCAATTACTAGTATTTCTAGTGAAAGATAATCACATAAATACATCTCTAGTGAGATTACAAAATTCTGTAAGGGAAACAGTAGCCAAGAAACTCGCAGACATCCTTGTCAAATACTTGTCAACACCCATTTTAGACTTTGATTATAACTTCAACATGTAAACTACTAGACTTTGTAAGATCCAGTTGGGACACTGTAAACTACTAAACTTAGCTCGTTGATTCGGGTCTATGAGTCTTAGTTCTTTCTCATTATAGTTTGACATATTTGTTGTTGTATATCTAAACTCAACTCTAGTCTAAATTTGTGTTTATATTCGTTTTAATTTTGTATAGATGGCAGATGAAAGTAGAGTAAGTGATGCCGGTTCAATTGAAAGTTTACCTATTACTGAAGATAGCAACACTAACACAATTGATACTCAAGATTCTAAGGAAAGAAAAGCCATGCAACCTAGATCCAAAGTTTGGCAACATTTTGATAAATTTGAGGCAAATGGGTCGGTAAAGCAAGGTGTAGATATTGTAAGCAGGCTTATGCTGCTAATACATCTAGGAATGGAACAACAGGATTGAAAAATCACTAGATGCAAAGAATACCAACCTAACATTGATAAAGATAATAGTCAAACAAAGATAAATTTTCAATCTTGTCAAAATGATGGAGGATCACTTTGGAAATTTGATCAAGAAGTGGTTAGGAGGGCCTTAATTGAGATGATAGTTATTGATGAACTACCATTTAGCTTTGTAGAAAAGGAAGCTTTTTGAAGTTTATGAGAATAACTCAATCACTATTTCGTCTTCCTTCTCGTAGAACAATAACAAGAGATTGTTATGAATTTTATGGTGAATTGAAGCAAAATCTAAGAAGGTCTTTTAGAGAAGCACAACCAAAAATTTGCCTCACAACATACACATGGACTTCATTGCAAAGAATAAATTATATGTGTTTGACTGCCCACTTCATTGATAGTGACTGGAAGTTGTATAAAAGAATACTAATTTTTTTCCATATCACTAGTCATAAGGGTGAAGAGATGGCTAAAGCTATTTTTAATTGTTTGCTTGAATGAAAATTAGACACGGTGTTCACTATTACCGTGTACAATGCTTCTTCAAATGATGTCATAGTCAAAGAATTGTCTAAAACGTTAAATATGCAGAAAACTAATATCATGAGTGGTAAACATCTTCACGTGATATGCATGGCTCATATACTAAATCTAATTTTGCAAGATGGTTTGAAAGAAATTGATGCTTCTGTCACACGTTTTAGAAATATTATGAGGTATGTGAGATCTTCGCTTGCAAGGACCTTAAAGTTTAAACATTGTTGTGCACATGTAAAGGTAGAATGTACCAAAATATTGTGTTTGAATGTTCCTACTAGGTGGAATTCCACCTATTTGATGTTGGATACGGCACAAAACTTTGAAAAGGCCTTTGACAAGTTTCATCTTTTTGATGATGGATTTTCTGCTTATCTATGTTCTCATCTTTGTGAAGATGGTAGTAGTGCAGGTCCTCTTGAATCTGATGATTGGGTGAATGTGAGGGAAGTGATAGAGTTTCTTGCAAGATTTCACGAGTTCACCAAAAATGTTTCAGGTTCACGTTATGCCACTTGTAATTCTCATTTTGAGGATGTATCTGAACTTTATTATCGTTGAAAAATGTGTTTAATTAGTGAGGATGAACGTTTGAGAAAAATGGCTCGACGCAAGAAAAGTTTAAGAAGTACTGGGGTGAGCCAGAAAAGATGAATAAAATATTTTTTATTGCTTCCGTATTGGATTCTCGTAACAAATTTGAATATGTTGGCCTTGCACTTGAAGAACTTTTTGGGGAGGAAAAAGGGAAGAAAATAAATATTGAGGTGTATGCTTATATGAATTCTTTGTTTGAAGAGTATCTAATATAGTATTCAACTGGATCTTGTCCTCAATCTCCATCTAGTTCTACTTCATCTAATAACACATCTAATACATCTAGTGGGAGTGTTATAACTGCATCATTAATAAGGACGAAGCTTCACTTGAAGAAACAAAAGGAAGACAATGGAAGTGGAGGTGCTAAATCGGAGTTGGATAAATACATTAGTGAAGAACAATAGCCTTTTAGTTAAGAATTTGATATCTTAAGTTGGTGGAAAATACATGCTCCTAGATTTCCTATTCTTTCGCAGTTGGCTCATGATGTGTTGGCCATTCCAATTTCTTGTGTGGCATCGGAATGTGCGCTTAGCACCGGTGGTCGTATTCTTGATTCATTTAGGAGTTCATTGACTCCTAAATGTGTGCAAGCTCTTGTTTGTGTTCAATATTGACTTAGAAAAGAGAAGAATCCTATTAGTGTTGAAGAAGACTAGGAGTATTTTGAGGAACTCGAGCTTGGTAAGCTTTAATATTTTGTGTGTATTTTTGTTCAAAATAATATATCATACTTGTTTATTTTTATGACATATTTGGTCGAATTATCTTTAGATATGGAAAATAATGGAAGCACTACTAGCATTGTTTGATGTATAGTTTTAACTTGGAACTTGAGTGGTAAGTTTAATACTCTATTTGTTTGGTGATATACTTTTGTAGTATTATTTTATTATCATCAAAAAATAATATTCTAACTTATGATTTATCTTTTCTTTTTTTTAGTTTCAAGTGCAATCATGCCCCGTGCTCCTAAAGTACGCTCTCATAGTTGGGAAAACTTTGAGGTGATAGAAGATAACTGAGAATTTCGTAAAGTAGAGTGCAAGTATCGTGATCGAGTATATAATGTTCATCCAAAGAGGGATGGCACATATTGTTTAAGGAAGCATATTAGGCATTGTCTTGAGTGCTTTCCTGAAATCCGTATTTAAGAATTAAGACTAAGTTGATTCGAGACTAAACTTGAATTGAGGGATGCCCTCTCTGTTTTTGTTGCATTGTGTTTAATTCTGCCGCTACTCGTTAGTGGTTGTTACTATCTTAGCTTGCTGTGATATTTATTTACTTCTTTTCCCTTTCAAGTACTTGTTGTGAATGTGATAATCAGGTGTGCACTTGATGTGAATGTGATAATCATGTGCTCTTACACGCCTTTTGTTAGGGAGAATGGCAGATTTGATTATTTAGTGTTGTTGGCTTGATGCCTTTTGTTAGGCAAAATAGCAAATTATTTGGTGTTGTTGCGGTGCTGTCTTACACGCCTTTTGTTAGGAAGAATGACAGATTTTATTATTTAGTGTTGCTGCCTTTTGTTTAACGCTTAGTCTCTTAGCACTTAGCAGTACGTGACAAATGAATATGTATTAAATCGAAATCGTACCGAACCAAAATAAGAAATACTGAAATACTTTGGTACGATATTTGGTGTACACAATTGATAAATTGAATACCGAACCGAAATTCTTAAATACTAAATCGAAGTATCGAATTCCCACCCCTAACCCCATGTAATCTGTAAGTATCACGTCCCGAACCTGGGATTGGACGTAACATGGCACCCGGTGCCTGACTACATGTGACCCAGCGAACCAACTGGCTGACTAAATCAACATGTGATATCATAACATACTGAATGCATAAGATAAACTAACACATGCTAATATACTAAAATTCTGATTGATATAAATCAATGTGCGGAAACACTAGCATAAGTATGCAACATATTTGTAGTCAACATTGTTGCAATGAAAATTCTGCGACTCTGTCTAATTGTTACTCTAGTCTATGAAGCCTCTAACGAAGTATTGAAAATGCTGATTGTTTGTAAATACTGAAAGACTGTAAAGAAATGATAATGCCCCGATAGAACTAGGCTCACCCAATAGCTGGTACGAGAATCCTAGCGCTCTGAATCGTCAACCTGTAAATCATTACATGCATAATGAGATGCAAGCCCCGAGCAAAAGGGACGTCAGTACATTTGAATTGCACCGGTATGTAAAGCAATTGAAGGAAAGAACTATAAATACTGAAAATGAAGTTGAGCTGATAACTAAGAACTGATAACTGAAATGATAATTGTTTAAACTAAAACTGAAATGATAACTGATAACTGAAACAAAGGAAGTAAGGATATGAATACTCCATCTTCTGAATGATGAACCACCTATTTATCTGAATATTAAACTGCAGCCGCATGCCCAATATATATGTGCACAAGTTGCGGCCGTGGGCCCAAGTATAAGTATACATAACGGTGTCCTCATGCCCAAAGATACATGAAGCATAAACTGCAGCCTCAGGCCCAAAGATGCATAAATGATAAACTGCGACCTCAGGCCCAAAGATGCATAAAGCATTAACTGTGGCCTCAGGACCAAATACAGATGTTCAACATTCAGGGATTTAAAATCAGGAACTGAGAATAATACTGCAATACATGACACTGAAATACCGAATCACACTGAGTTACATGATACTGGAATAGGACTAGACTGAGACATGTATTCTTGAATTGATTATGAACACTGAAACTTTAATTGTTTATGACATGTTGAGCAGTCTAAGACTGAGACTCATGGGCATCTTACTCAAGTCTATATTTATTACTCATTGAGCTCACAACGTTCAAAATGAAAGTCATGAACGAGTTACGAATCTAGAGAATAGAAGTTCTGAAACTAGTTAAGGGACTAGGCTTAACTATATATTTACGAGGCAATTGGTAACATCATAAAAGAAATGTAGTGTAGGGAGAATCATTAACATTACCAAACATAGAGAGTTAGCCTCACATACCTTAGCTCTGGTCCTTTTTAAGAGTATCACTATGTTCACCGCCTCTTTCAACGATAATCTACGTCAATATATATATAAGAGGAATCAATATTAGCACTAATTCTCCTATTTTAGTAACTTAAGAATTTTATCAAACACCTTATGGGTGTAAAGCCTCATAGCCCTTAATAATTAGTCTTTTCTTCACCAAGTTCTCATTCTACTACTACTAGGTGATTCTACAATCCCAAATAGATGTAATTAACACCATTTCTCATCACCCAAATGTTTACAACAATCATAATTCAACATTACAAAACCCTAGGTATAGTTCTTATGGTTCTCTTTATCAAACCCATTTACTATTCTCCCAAAAACTCATCAATTCATAGTTATATTTGATTAGGAAGTAGAAGCATTACCTTTTCGAAGTTCACTCCTCTTAAATTCGAGTTCTAGGGTTCCCTTTATCAATAATGGTGTATTGAACGAAAATATCTAATGAGTGGAAGTATTTACCCATGTTAATAAGGTGTTGGAGAATTGAAATTAAATTAGAATCATCGTTAGAACTTACCTTGGATGATGGAGGGACCTTAGGGAAGTTAGGTTCTTGAAAGCTTCTCTTTCTATAGTAGGTTTTCGTGTTTAGGGTGTGGGGGAACGAGGTACGGCTTTTAAATACGTGAACACATCCCAAAGTTGAGGAGGAAAATAAAAGTAGCTCGGTTAAACCTCGCTGGCACGAGGCATCGCTAGGGGCGCCAAAATAACTGCGCAAGGTGCCATCAGAGGTGCCAAAACTACAATGCCTTCCACTGTTTGGGGCGCTGAGCTTTATGCCGGGCAGTGCCTTGCACTGCCTGGGGCACTGAGTTTTTATGGCCTTGCACTGTCTATGGCGGTGAGTTTTCATGGCCTTGCACTGACCAAGGCTATAAGACGTACCTCCCATAAACTTAGTCGATTCTATCGAATTTTATGCACCTAACTATCAGTCTTGATTCCAAAACAACGACTTCACCCATACTCATTTAATGCATCCACAACTAATTTAGATCTACGGAGTGTTACAGTAAGTGTTGAGCCCAACCTCGACGAAATAGTGGCGAGGCTAAGGTGGGTCACGTATAATAAAAAGTACGCAGTATAATAATAATAACAGGAAAGGAAACACAGGAAAGTAAGGCAGGTGACTTATGAAAACAAACTCAATCCTCGAAATCAGTAATCCAAAAACATCAGTCCTCAGAATCTCGTATGAAAATACTGAAACTAATACAATACATCAACGAATACAACACACACAATCCGTTGTGGTGCGCGACCTGATTTCACCATACAACACAATCCTCCCTTATTTCACAATTTCAATATCAAGAATAACATGTAAAATCTGTTGCGACACGCAACCCGATCCTACCATATCAATCAGAATCAGTATCACAATCCTCCCTTATTTCACCATATCAAAATCATATATAAAATCCGTTGTGGCGTGCAACCCAATCCCAGCATATCAATATCAATCCTCGCTTATTCCGCCCGTTGCTGCGTGCAACCCGATCCATAAATAAAACCAATAAATGAATCAATTCAACAACTTAATTCACAAGAATCTCTATGATTAGAGAATATGAAAGCAAAGTCATAAAGGAACCTCGTAGTAAATCAAGGAACAATACAATTACCACAAAACAACAAGACAAGTCAAATATAGGACAGTTAAAGTGTACAAGTAAGATAAGTAAGGAAAGTAGCAATTAATCATGGAATCATGGAAGAAACGAGCATTTCAATACAAGAGTATATAGATGACAAGTAACAAGTTACGACATAGAAAGCAATTAAAGTGTGCAACAGTTAAGACACGGAATAAGATAATTAATGAAATACAGGAAATCATGAAAACAACTATTTTGACGTCGTATATACACTCGCCACCTCACATATACGTCGTTACACATGCAAATCCCATAGCACATGGTACAAGAGTTCCTAATTCCCTCAAATCAAGGTTAGACCCAACACTTACCTCGCTCCGCAAGCAAATCAAAGCTCAACCGAGGCTTTTCCTCTAAAATTCGCCTCCAAACTAATCGAATCTAACCAAAATCGACTTAATATCAGCAAACGATGCTAGGAAAATCAATTACAATACATAAAGTTAAGATCTTTACGCTTTTTTCAAAAAGTCAACAAAAGTCAACCCCGAACCCGCTTGGTCAAAATCTGAGATTCAAACCAAACCCACTTACCCATTCACCCCGAGCCCGATTATGTGATTAATTTCAAAATCCGGCCTCAATTTGAGGTCTAAATCTCAATTTTACAAAAATTCTCAATTCTACTCAAACCCCTAATTTCTACCATGAAAATCCTAGATTTAATGTTGAAAACACTAGGAAAGTAATGGGTAACTAAAAAGAAATAGATTAAAATTGATTACCAATATTTTTAGGAAGAAAATCCTCTTAGTAAATTACCTCTAGGGTGTTTAGGGTTGAGAGTTTGTGAGAAATGAGATAAATCCCGTCTTCTCAGCTTTTTGTCAGGCGCAGATGTCGCAATTGCGACCTGGGGTTCGCTAATGCAAACCCCGCAAATACGAGAAATCCATAGCAAATGCGAAGAAATCCATATCTCTGACGTCATCACAATTGCGATGATTTGTTCGCAAATGCAAACATTGGAACTTCGCAAAAGCGATCTCTGTTGTTCCCAGGCCCTATTCGCAATTGCGAACAAAATATTCGCAAATAAGATCATGACATACTTGGAAAGATGTCGCAAATTCCACCTCGCAATTGCGAGGTCTGTAGTCCACACCAACAACAGAGGGTCATCAGCTATTCTTCTAAGTCCCAAATCACTCTGTAGCGTAACCGAAACTCACACGAACCCCTCGGGCTCCAAACCAAACATGCACACAAGTGTAATAATATCATAAGAACTTGATCTCGCGATCAAAATATCAAACTAACACCTAGAGCTACGAATCGGACATCAAAATGAATGGTATTTTCAAAGAAACTCAAGAACATGAAAATTTTCAACCGGGCGTCCGAATCACGTCAAATCAACTTTGTTTTGCACCAAAATTTGTAGAGAAGTAATAAATACTTAATTGAACCTATACAAAGTTCCGGAACCAAAATCCGAACCCAGTAGCAACAAAGTCAACCTGCGGTTAAACTTAGGAATTCTTTAAACCTTTAAATTGCTAGTTTTCAACAAATTACGCTAAATCAAGTTATGGACTTCCGAATTCGATTTTGGGCGTATTCCCAAGTCCCAAAACACTATACGTTGATCACAGTAATAGATTTACATAAAACGTTGATCACTATACTATAATAGATTTATTTACATAAAACGTTGATCACAGTAAACTCAAATGAGTTTGAAGGCAAAATTTCACATTTTCTTTAGTTTTTCACATAAATATTTTCCAAAAAAAAGACATGGACTGTGCGCGCAAACCGAGAAAGTTAAATGGATCTATTCAAGGTCTGGAAATGCAAAAATGAAGGCTAAAATTGAAAATGACCTTCGGGTCGTCACATTCTCCACCTCTAAAACAAATGTTCGTCCTCGAACGGACATAGAAAGGTACCTGGGCTAGAGAAAAAGGCGTGGATATCTACTTCGCAGGTTTGACTCGGACTTCCACGTGGCTGCCTCGATCGACAGACGTCACCCTTGCACTCGGACTAAAGGATAACTTTTAGACCTCAATTGTCGGACCTGCCGGGCTAGAATAGCCACCGGCTCCTCCTCATAAGTCAAATTCTTGTCCAATTCAACTGAGCTGAAATCTAACACATGGGAAGGATCACCGTGATACATCCGGAGCATGGGAACATAGAACACCGGATCGACGACTGATAAACTAGGTGGAAATGCCAGTCTATAGGCCACCTTACCCACTCTCTCAAGAATCTCAAAGGGTTCGATATACCTAGGGCTCAACTTGCCCTTCTTTCCGAACCTCATCACACTCTTCATGGGTGAAACCCGGAGCAATACTGTCACAACCCGGAATTCCCACCTTCGTGACCGTGATGGAGCCGAACATTTCACTTGCTAGACAAGCCAATGTTAGAGGATTCTTAATGCCAACTTTAGCCAATTTCAATAACAAGAACAATTAAGCTAAATAGAAGCTAAAACTGATTTGCCGAATAACACAAGACCCATAATGTCTGATACATTTAGGATTTGGAGTCACAACTCACGAGCTACTATGATTTACTTCAAACAGAGTCTGAAAGGAAATACACTATTCTGAAAGAAAAGAAACAGTAAAATAATGAAATTAGGAAAATATTCTAGGGTTTGCGGACGCCAGCAGATCTACCTTGGGTCTCCTGACAAGCAAGTCCAACTGCTAACCTCATGATCATCTAGGAGCGGTACCAAAATCTACACAAAAGGTGCAGAGTGTAGTATGAGTACAACCGACCCCATGTATTCGTAAGTGTCAAGCCTAACCTCGACGAAGTAGTGACGAAGCCATGACAAGACACCCACATAATAAACATGTGCAGATAACAATATATGTACAAGAAAACAATAATAACACCTAAAACATGTACTATTGGGAGGGGAAACATACTAAAGGGGAAAACAAGATATAAGAGATACAATAGATATGATAACCAGAACAGTCGATATGCCTTTAATCAGTGAAATCAATTAAACACAATAAAAGAAATTGCACGGCATCACCCTTCGTGCTTTTACTCTCAACCTCACAATGAAAAAAAGATATTGCACGGCATCACCCTTCGTGATTTTACTCTCAACCTCACAATGTAAATCAAAAGATATGACACGACATCACCCTTCGTGCATTAACTCTCATAACATGGCACGGCATCACCCTTCGTGCATTAACACTCACAATATGGCACGGCATCACCCTTCGTGCATTAACAGTCACAATATGGCACGACATCACCCTTTGTGCTTTAACACTCTCTCTTGCCACATAACAATGGACAAATATAAAGCAGGGAGATAGAATCAATAATAACAAGCTTTGCTTCAACAATGGTTCCACAATACCAATCTCAACTTCGAAATCAATACTCAATTATCACAAAAAGCCCGTAAACACGATAAGAACTATCAATTTAGCAAGTCACTAGTCTAAGCATGGATAATGAATCAAAGTAAGAAATAAACTACAAGGAATAAGTCCTACCCGCATGCTTTAACCCGACCATAACGCATAAGTACTCGTCACCTCACATATACATTGTACCCAACACCCAAACATGTAGCAATTAGACAAAAAAGTCATAATCCCGAAGTTCGGACCAAAACCCGATTACCCATTCACCCTCGAGCTCGATTATGTAATTTGTTTTAGAATATGACTTTAATTTGAGGTCTAAATCCCCAATTTACAAAAATCCCTAATTCTACCCAAAAACCCCAATTTCCACCATGAAAACTCAAGATTTTAGGTTAAAATCTTAGGAAATGTAGTGAAAGATTGAAAAAATCTAGTTCATAATCACTTACCGATGATTTGGGGATGAAAAGTTCTTTGAAAAATCACCTCTAGGGTTTCTTGTTTTGAAAATTTGAAGGATGAGCAAAAATACCGTCTAAGTCAAGTTTTGATCAGCTGCAGATGTCACATTCATGACCTGGAGCGCGCAAATGCGAACCCCGAAAATGCAAAGAATCCATGACAAATGCGAAGACCCTCACATCTCTGCAATTATCGCATTTGCAATGAAAGGTTCGCAAATGTGAACACTGACCTTCCGCAAATGCGACCATTTGATTGCATTTGCGATCACTGCCCCCTCATGTCCCACTTCGTAAATGGGAAGTATGTCTCGCAAATGCGAACATCATGTGGCCCAGCTACTCTTCGCAAATGCGATGAGTAGCTCGTAAATGTGATCCCATCAAAGGTCACAAATGCGATGTCTGATCTCGCAAATGCGAGATCTGAGGCCTTCACCAGAACTGAAACACCAACAACATTTTCTAAGTCCATTTTCACTCTGTAGCCTATCCGAACTCACCCGAGCCCTCGGGATCTAAACCAACTATGCACACACGTCTATAAATATCATACGAACTTGCTCGCCTGATCAAATCGCCAAAATAACACTTAGAACTACGAATCGAACACCAAATCAAATGAAATTTTCAAGAAAACTTTGAAACTTCTATTTTCACAACGGACGTCCGAATTACGTCAAACCAACTCTATTTCTCACCAAATTTGACATACAAGTCATAAATACATTATTGGACCTATACAGGGTTCCAGAACCAAAATACGTACCCGATATCTAAAAAGTCAAACATTATTCAAATTCATTAAGCCTTTAACTTTCAAATTTCTACGAAATGCGATAACTCGTGCTAGGGACTTCCGAATTCGATTCTGAGCATACGCCCAAATCTCAAATCACGATACAGACCCACTGGGTCCGTCAATACACGAATCCAGGTCCGTTTTCTTAGAATGTTGACCTAAGTCAACTCAAATAGATTTTAAGGCAAAATTTCATATTTTTCTTAGTTTTTAACATAAAAGCTTTCCAGAAATATGCCCAGACTGCGTAAGCAAACTGAGGAAGGCTAAAATGAGGTATTTAAGGCTTCGGGACACAAAATTGGGTTCTAAAATAAGATTACCTTTCAGGTCATCACATTCTCCACCTCTAAAATAATCGTTCATCCCCGAACAGATATAAAAAAGTACCTGAACTGGTGAAAAGGTGGGGATATCTACTCCGCATGTCCGACTCGGACTCCCAAGTAGCTGCCTCGACGAGCTGACCTTTCCACTGCAGTCAAACTGAAGGATAACTCTTCGACCTTAACTGACGAACCTGTTGGGCAAGAATAGCCACTATCTCTTCGACCATGAATGCAACATCACGAACTCTACGGTCGCCATAACTCTTCTGCCTGGACTGTGCTGTGTGAAGTCGATCCTGAATAATCTTGACCTTATCCAAGGCATCCTGTATTAGATCTATACCCAATAACCGAGCCTTCCCCGGCTCGAACATCCAACTGGCGATCGGCACAGCCTACTGTATAATGCCTCATAGGGAGCCATCTAGATGCTCGATTGGTAGTTGTTGTTGTAAGTAAACTTCGCAAGTGGAAAGAACTGATCCCACGATCCTCCAAAGTCTATAACACATGCGCAGAGCATATCCTCCAATATGTGAATAGTGCACTCGGACTGTCCGTCTGACTGAGGATGAAACGTTGTGCTCAACTCTACCCGCATGCCCAACTCATGATGTACTGCTCCCCAAAAGTGTGAGGTGAACTGTGTACCTCGATTAGAAATGATAAACACGGGCATAACATGAAGACGGATGATCTCACAGATATAAATCTCTGCCAATCGCTCTGAAGAATAGGTAACTGCCATAGGAATGAAATGCACTGACTTGGTCAGCCTATCCACAATGACCCAAACTGCATCGAACTTCCTTTGAGTTCGTGGGAGTCCAACAACGAAATCCATAGTGATACACTCCTACTTTCACTCAGGAATCTCTAACTTCTGAAGCAAACCACCAGGTATCTGATGCTCACACTTTACTTACTGAAAATTTAGACACCGAGCTACATATGCAACTATGTCCTTCTTCATTCTCCTCCACCAATAATGTTGTTGCAAGTCCTGATACATCTTAGCGGTGCCCGGATGAATAGAATACTGAGAACTATGGGCCTCCTCAAGAATCAACTCACGAAGTCCATCCATATCAGGCACACAAACACGACCCTGCATCCTCAAAACTCCATCATCTCTAACAGTAACCTTCTTGGCACCATCGTGCCGCACTGTGTCCTCAAGGACCAACAAATGAGGGTTGTCATACTGCCGATCTCTGATGCGCTCAAACAAGGAAGATCGAGCGGCTATGCAAGCTAGAACACTGCTGGGCTCCAAAATATCTAGCCTCACAAATTGATTGGCCAAATCCTGAACATCTGATGCAAGTGGTCTCTCACCAACTGGAATGTACGCAAGGCTGTCCATACTCGTTACCTTCCTACTCAAGGCATCGACCACCACAATGGACTTCCCGTGGTGGTACAAAATAGTGATATCATAGTCTTTCAATAGCTCCAACCACCTCATCTACCTCAAATTGAGATCCTTTTTCTTGAACAAATACTAAAGGCTCCGATGATCCATGAAAACCTCACACGACACGCCGTAAATATAGTGCCTCCAAATCTTCAGCGCATGAACAATGGCTGCCAACTCTAAGTCATGGACAAGGAAATTCTTCTCATGAACCTTCAACTGTCGCGACACATATGCAATCACCCAGCCATCCTACATCAATATTGCACCGAGCCCAACATGGGATGCATCACAATATACCGTATAAGATCCTGAACCTGTGGGCAACACCAACACCGGCGACGTAGTCAAAGAAGTCTTGAGCTTCTGAAAGCTCGCCTCACACCCGTCTGACCATCTGAGTGGGGCACCTTTCTGGGTCAACCTGGTCAATAAGGCTGCTATAGATAATAACCCATCCATAAACCGACAGTAATAACCCGCCAAACCCAAGAAACTCCGGATCTCTGTGGCTGAAGTGGGTCTAGAACTGCCTCAATCTTCTTAGTATCTACCTGAATAGTGTCTGATAATACAACATGCCCCAAGAAGGTGACAGAATCCAACCAAAACACGCACTTTGAAAACTTAGCATATAATTGGTTGTCTCTCAAAGTCTGAAGTACAATCCGAAGTTGCTGCTCGTGCTCCTCTCGACTGCGGGAGTAGATTAAGATATCATCAATATACATTATCACAAAGGAGTCCAAATAAGGCTTGAATACTCGGTTCATCAGATCCATAAATGTTGTTGGGGCATTTGTCAACCCAAAGGACATCACTAGAAACTCATAATGCCCGTACCGAGTCCGAAAAGCTGTCTTAGGGACATCGGATGCCCTAATCCTCAACTGATGATTGCCAGACCTCAAATCAATCTTTGAAAACACCTTGGCACCCTGAAGATGATCAAATAAGTCATCAATCCTCGGAAATGGATACTTGTTCTTGATGGTGACTTTGTTCAACTGCCGATAATCTATGCACATCCTCATCGACCCGTCCTTATTATTCACGAACAACACAGGCGCACCCCAGGGGGAGACACTAGGTATAATTAAGCCCTTATCAAGCAAATCTTGCAACTATTCCTTTAATTCTTTCAACTCTGGTGGGGGCATACGGTATGGCAGAATAGAGATGGGCTGAGTGCTCGGAGCCAAATCAATACAGAAATCAATGTCCCTACCGGGTGGCATCCCTGGCAGGTCTGCAGAAAACACCTCTGGAAACTCACAGACGACTGGTACTGATCCCATGGAAGGAACCTCCTCAGTAATCTCGGGCATAAGCCAAATAAGCTAGACACCCTTTCTCGACCATACACCGAGCCTTCATATAAGAGATAGCCCTGCTTGTAGAATGGCCAGCGGTCCCTCTACACTCTAATCGAGGCAACCTCGGAAAGGCTAAAGTCACGGTCTTAGCGTGACAATTCAATATAGCGTGATAAGGTGACAGCCAATCCATACCCAAGATAACATCGAAATCTACCATATCGAGAAGTAGAAGATCTACACTAGTCTCAAGACTCCCAATGGTGACCACACACAAACGATAAACACGACCTACAACAATAGCATCCCCCACATGAGTGGACACATACACAGGGGTACTCAAAGAATCATGAGGCACAACCAAATATGAAGTAAAATAGGATGACACATAGGAGTAGGTAGAACCCGGATCAAATAGAACTAAAGCATCTCTACTGCAAACTGAAACAGTACCTGTGATAACGGCGTCAGATGACTAATCCTCAAGCTTGGCTGGAGAAGCATAGCATCGGGGCTGGGCCCCACTACTCTGGACTACATCTCTAGGACGTCCTCTAGATGGCTGGGCTCCACCTCTAACAGCCTGACCTTCACCTCTAATGGCCTGGCCACCACCTCTGGCTGCCTGACCCCTACCTATAGTTGGCTGAGCGGACAGTGCAGCACCCGATGCCGGGACCATGGCACGAGAACCATGATGCTGTGAACTGCTCGATGCACGAGGGCAGAATTTAGCAATGTGCCTCAGATCACCACACGTATAATAGGACCTCAACTAATGTGACTGCTGACCCTGAAACTGACCATGTCGACCCGAGTAACCACCTTGAAAACTCTGGAGTGGAGGTGCACTAATGGGAGTTAGTGGTGCACTGTATGCTAGCTGATTAGAATAAGGCATATGAGTGCCACGACTACCTGAAGCACTGTGGGATGCCTGGAGTGCTAAATGGAATGGCCTAGGAGGATGGCCTCTATCGAAAGTACCCATGCCTCCAGATGAGGCGCTAAACCTACCGGAATGACGAGGTCTCTTGTCAGGCCCCTGACCTCCATGTGCAAGAACCATCTCTACTCGCATGGCGACATTGACAGCCGCATGAAAAGAAATCTCACTCCCAGTATCCTTAGCCATTTGTAACTTGATAGGCTGAGCAATTCCCTCAATAAACCTCCTCACCCCCCCCCCTCTCGGTAGGAATCAGAAGAATAGCATGACGGGCTAAATCCACAAAATGGGTCTAATATGAGTGACAGACATACAACCCTGCTGGAGATGCTCGAACTGCTAACGATACTCCTATCTCAATGTGACAAGAAGAAACTTCTCAAAAATTATCTGAGAGAACTGGCCCTAAATAATACGAGGTGACCCAGCTGGTCTGGTCAATACAAAATCCTTCCACCATCTCTTGGCAGAACCTATCATCTGAAACACAACAAAATTGACCCCATTTGTCTCACCTATCTCCATATTTCACAGAACCTCATGGCAGCGGTCAAGATAATCTCGGGGATCCTCAGAAGGTTCACCACTGATGTGAATTGGAAAGAGCTCGGTGAACTTGTCCAATCTCAATAATCCCTTAGAAGACATAGTTGATCCATCACCGATCTGTGCTACAACAACCAGTTGAACTACTCCGACTGGATGAGCTGCTGGAGTCTGATACTGGGGAGCCATCTGCTCCAGAGTGTGAGTAGCTGGAGTATGTGCTCCTCTTCCAGCCTGAGAGACAGCTGGTGCCATGGGAAATACGCCAGTCTGGGCCATACTCTACATAAGGTCCACCAAACGGACCAAAGCGTTCTGAAGCACTAGGGTGGCAATGAACCCCTCCGGGACATGACCTGGCCCGACAGGAACAGTCTGGGTGGGAACCTCATCATCAAACTCTACCTGAGGCTCCACTGCTGGTGCTGTTGCTTGAGATATATGTTGAGCTCTGCCTCTGCCTCTGCCTCTGGCATGGCCTCGGGCTCGACCCCTGACCCTCGTAGGAGCTTCCACTAGGGCCTCTGGTTGTTGCTCAACTGAAGATGCGGTACGTGTTCTTGCCATCTGCAAGACAGCAAGAGTAGAAGAGTTTAATTATCAATGAGAAAACAAAATCGCATGACAGAGAAGAATAGAAGTGAAATTTGTTCCTAAACTTCATAGCCTCTAGAAGATAAGTACAGACGTCTCCGTATAGATCCTCCAGACTCTACTAAGCCTGCTCGTGAATTGTGAGACCTAGGCTACCTAGTGCTGTGATACCAACTTGTCATGACCCGAAATTCCCACCTTCGGGACCCTGATGGCGCCTCACATTTCACTTGCTAGGCAAGCCAATGTTAGAGGATTCTTAATGCCTATTTTAGCCAATTTCAATAACAAGAACAATTAATCTAAACAGAAGCTAAAATTGATTTGCGGAATAACAAAAAACCCATAATATATGATACATTTTGGATCTGAAGTCACAACTCACGAGCTATTATGATTTACTACAAACAGAGTCTGAAAGGAAATACATTGTTCTTAAAGAAAGGAAACAGTAAAATAATGAAACTAGGAAAAGACTCCAGGGTCTGCGGACGCCAGAAGATCTACCTTGGGTCACCTGACAAGCAAGTACAGCTGCTAACCTCACGATCAGCTAGGGTCGGTACCAAAATTTTCACAAGAGGTACAGAGCGTAGTATGAGTAAAATCGACCCCATATACTCGTAAGTGTCGAGCCTAACCTCGACGAACTAGTGACGAGGCTATGACTAGACACCCACATAATAAACATGTGCAAATAACAATATATGTACAAGAAAACAACAATAACACCTAAAACATGTACTACTGGGAGGGGAAACATGCTAAAGGGGAAAACAAGATATAAGAGATACAACAGATATGATAAGTAGAACAGTCAATATGCCTTTAATTAGTGTTTAAATTAAACACAATAAAAGAAACTGCACGGCATCACCCTTCGTGCTTTTACTCTCAACCTCACATTGAAACACAGATATTGCACGACATCACCCTTCGTGTTTTTACTCTCAACCTCACAATGTAAATCAAAATATACGACACTGCGTCACCCTTCGTGCATTAACTCTCGGGGGTTTAATTGAAAAATCGCCTGTAGGTTTTCTTGTTTTGAAAATTTGAAGAATGAGCAAAAATCCCGTCTAAAATGAGGTATTTAAGGCTTCAGGACCCATAATTGGGTTCTAAAACATAAGATGACCTATCGGTTCATCACAAATACCCTCTCTCTAACCATGAATGCAACATCACAAACTCTATGGTCGACATAACTCTTCTGTCTAGACTGAGTGGTGCTAAGTCGATCCTGAATAATCTTGACCTTATCCAAGGCATCCTAAATTAAATTGGTACCCAACAATCGAGCTTCTCCCGGTTCGAACCATCCAACTGGCGAATGACACCGCCTCCCATATAATGCCTCTTAGGGAACCATATGAATGCTCGACTGGTAGTTGTTGTTGTAGGCAAACTCCACAAGCGGCAAGAACTGATCCCAAGAACCCCCGAAATCCAAAATGCAAGCGCAAAGCATATCCACCAATATCTGAATAGTGCGCTCGGACTCCTGTACGTTTGGGGTGAAATATTATACTCAACTCAACTCAACCCGTGTAACTAACTCACATTAAATAACCCTCCAGAAGTGCGGGGTGAACTGCATACCTCGAACCAACTGGAATATATGCGAGGCTACCCATATTCACAACCTTTCTACTCAAGGCATCAGCCACCACATTGGCCTCCCTGGGATGATAGAAAATGGTGATATCATAGTCTTTTAACATATTTAACCACCTCATTTGCCTCAAGTTAAAAACCTTTTACTTGAACAAATACTGCAGACTTCGATGATCCTTGAATACCTCACACGACACGCCATAAAGATAGTGCTCCAAATCTTCAGCACATGAACAATGTCTGCCAATAGGGTAATTCTTCTCATGAACCTTCAACCGCCGCGACAACTAATGTGATGCGTATGCAATCAACCCCCATCCTGCATCAATATTGCATTGAGACCAATATGAGATGCATCATAATACATCGTGTAGGATCCTGAACCTGTGGGCAACACCAACACTGGCGTCATAGTCAAAGCAGTCTTAAGCTTCTAAAATCTCAACTCGCACTCATCAAACCATTCGAATGGGGCACCTTTCTAGGTCAATATAGTCAATAGGGCTGCTATGGATGAAAACCCTTACACGAACCAGCGATAATAACCTGCCAAACCTAGGAAACTCCGGATCTCTGTAGCTGAAGTAGGTCTAGGCTAGTTCTGAACTACCTTAATATTCTTAGGATCCACTTTTATGCCCTCGGCCGATACAACATGCCCCAAAAAGGCTACCGAGTCTAACCAAAATTCACACTTTGAAAACTTGGCATATAACTGGCTATCTCTCAGAGTCTGAAGTACAATTCGAAGATGCTTCTCATGCTTCTCTCTATTGCACGAGTAGATCAAGATATCATCAATGAATACGATCACAAAAGAATCCAAGTAGGGCTTGAATACCCGGTTCATCAAATCCATAAATGTTGTTGGGGCATTTGTCAACCCAAATGACATCACTAGGAACTCATAATGCCCATCCCAAGTCCAAAAAGTCATCTTCGGGACATCTGATGCCCTAATCTTCAACTGATGGTAGTCAGACCTCAAATCAATCTTTGAAAACACTTTGGCACCTTGGAGCTAATCAAATAAGTCATCAATCCTCAGCAACAGATACTTGTTCTTGATAGTGACCTTGTTCAACTGCCGATAGTCTATACACATCCTCATCGATCCATCTTTCTTCTTCACAAACAACACAGGCGCACCCCAGGGCGAGACACTAAGGCTAATGAATCCCTTATCAAGCACATCTTGCAATTGCTCCTTCAATTCCTTCAACTCTGGTGGGGCCATACAGTATGGTCGAATATAAATGGGATGAATGCCCGGAGCCAAATCAATACAGAAGTCAATATCTGTGTCAGGTAGCATCCCCGACAGATCTGCAGGAAACACCTATGAAAACTCACGCACAACTGGTACTGAATCTATGGAAGGAACCTTCGCACTAGAATCACGAACATAGGCCAAATATGCTAGGCATACCTTCTCGACCATACGTCGAGCCTTTACATAAGAAATAACTCTACTGGTAGATGACCAGGAGTCCCCCTCCACTCTAATCGAGGAAAACCCGGCATGGCTAAGTTCACCGTCTTGGCATGATAGTCCAATAAAGCATGATAAGGTAACAGTCAATCCATACCCAAGATAACATCAAAATCTACCATATCAAAAAGCAGAAGATCTACACTAGACTCAAGACTCCCAATAGTAATCACACATGAGCGATAGACGCGATCTACAATAATAGAATCTCCCACAAGCATGGACACATACACAAGAGCACTTAAAGAATCACGAGGCACAACCAAATATGAAGCAAAATAGGATGCAACGTAGGAATAAGTAGATCCCTGATCAAATAGAACTGAAGCATCTCTATGGAAAACTGGGACTAGATGACTCGGCCTAAGGCCTAGATGGAAAATCATACAATCGGGGCTGGGCTCTGCCAGTCTCACCTACGTCTCTAGGACGACCTCTAGGTGGCTGGCCTCCACCTCTAACGGCCTGACCTCCACCTATGGCTTCTTGGCCCTACCTCTAACTGGCTGAGCAAACGGTGGAGAAACTGGTGCCAGAACCGTGGCACCAGAACTCTATTGTGGCATGCTGCACAACAATCTCAGATAGAACCTCTTGATGTGACCAATACGTCCACACTCAAAATGCCCATCCTGCTGATGTGGCTGCTGAAGCTGACCCAAACGGGTTGGATAACCATAGTGATAGCTCTGAATCAGAGGCGCACTGATAAGAGTTGATGGTGCACTGCAGGCTGGCTGCCAGAATGAGATACATAAGGACCATGACTCCCTGAAGCACTATGAGATGCTTGAAGCGCTGACTGAAATGGCCGGGGGATGGCCTCTACCAAAAGTACCCCTACCTCCAGATGAGGCACCACTAAAACTACCGTAATGACAAGGCCTCTTATCAGACACCAACCCCCCTCTCTTGAGCACAGACTATCAAGATCCGTCTAGAAATATCTACGGCCTTCTAAAAGGTAATATTACCTATAGTCTCCTTGGCCATTTGTATCCTGATAGTGAAAGGGAGCCCATCAATGAATCTCCTCACTCTCTCCCTCTTAGTAGGAAGCAAGATAATGGCATGGTGATCTAGGTTCACAAATCGAGTCTCGTACTGGGTAACAGTCATACTACCCTGCTGAAGACGCTCAAACTACTAGTGGTAATCCTCTCTTAGAGTGACCGAGATGAACTTCTCTAGAAATAGCTGTGAAAGTTGATCCTAGGTAAGTGCATGCGAACTAGATGGTCTAGACAACATATAATCTCTTTACCATCTCTTGGCGGAACCAATCATCTGAAACACTGCAAAATTGACCCCATTGGTCTCAACTATACCCATGTTCCACAACACCTCATGGCAATGGTCTAAATAATCATGTGGATCCTCAGAAGGTGCACCACTGAAATGAACAAGAAAGAGCTTGATAAACTTATCCAACCTCAACAAATCCTCAGAAGACATAGTGGGCCTATCACCGGCATGTGCCGTAACGGTCAGCTGAACAACCCCAACTAATGGGGCTGCTAGAGTCTGATACTGGGGAGCCGCCTGCTCCGAGGTGTGAGTAGAGGGAGTCTATGCTCCTCCCCCAGCCCGAGAGATGGTTGGTACCAACGAGAATGTATCGGTCTGGGCCACACTCTTCATAAGGTCCACCAAACGGACTAGAGCGTCCTGAAGTACTGGAATGGCTTTGAACCCCTCGGGGACCTGAGCTGGTCTGACGGGTACGGTCTGAGTTGGAACCTCCTCCTCGTGATCAATCTGAGGCTCCATTGCGGGTGCTGCCGCTCGAGCTCTAGGCTGAGCTCGGCCTCGACCTCTGCACTTGGTAGTAGATGCCACAGGGGGATCCGAATCATGTCCGGTTGTAGATGCAGTGCGTGTTCTTGCCACTTGTAAGAGAACAAGAATAGAATGGTTCAATCATCAATGATAGAATAAAATCGCATGATAGAGAAAGAAAGAAGTACACGAGCGACTAGAGTACTACAAATAAATGTTTGAATAAAAGCATAACTGTTTGAAATACAACAAACAACTAGAGAGATATGAAAGGGGACTTAAGGGCTGCTAATGTCGTGCAGTTGTACCTCAAGTCTCCATAAAGAAATCAATCCGACCAATCTACTGACCGCCGCTAGGACCGACTCCAAAATATGTACAAGAAATATAAAGTGTAGTATAAGTACAACCGACCCCATGTACTCTGTAAGTGCTAAGTCTAACCTCGACGAAGTAGTGATGAGGCTAAGGCGGGTCACTTACAATAACCTGTACGCAATATAATAATAATAACATGAAAGGAAGCACAGGAAAGTAAGGCAGTTGACTTATGAAAACAAACTCAATCCTCGAAATCAGAAAATCCAGAAATACCAGTCATCAGGATCTCATATGAAAATACTGGAAGCTAACACAATACAACAATGAATACAACACACACAATCCATCGCGGTGCGCAACCTAATCCTACCGTACAACACAATAATCCCTTATTTCACCATATCAATATCAAGAATAACATGTAAAATCCATTACGACGAGCAACCTGATCCCACCATATCAATCAGAATCAGTATCACAATCCTCCCTTATTTTACCATATCAAAATCACATATAGAATTCGTTGTGGCGTGCAACCCAATTCGCAATTGTGAACAAAATATTCGCAAATTCAATCATGACAGACTTGGGCAGACATCGCAAATGCGAACCCACGCCTCGTAATTGCAGGTCTGCAGACCACACCAGCAACAGTGGGTCATCAGCTATTCTTCTAAGTCCCAAATCACTCTGTAGCCTAACTGAAACTCACACGAGCTCCTCGGGCTCCAAACCAAACATGCACACAAGTGTAATATCATCATACGAACTTGCTTGCGTGACCTAAAAATCAAAATAACACCTAGAGTTATGAATAGGACATCAAAACAAATGATATTTCCAAAGAAACTCAAGAACATGAAAATTTTCAACTGGACATCCGAATCATGTCAAATCAAATCCGTTTTGCCCCAAATTTTGTAGACAAGTCATAAATTCTTAAATGAACCCATACCAAGTTTCAGAACCGAAATCCGAATCTGATAGAAACAAAGTCAACCTACGATCAAACTTAGAAATTCCTTAAACCTTTAAATTGCTAGTTTTCAACATGTTAAATCAAGTTAGGGACTTCCGAATTCGATTCTGAGAATACGCCCAAATCACAAATCGAGGAAGGCTAAAGAGATCTATTCAAGGTCTTGGAACACAGAAATGAAGGTTAAAACTGAAAATAACCTATCGGGTCATCACAAGAACCATCATAGTAAGGGGTTGGGGGAGGATAAAATATAAGCACAACCACAAAAGTGACCATCTTGACCACATCACATATCACACACATTCCACATATAAGATAGAGTTGGTGCACATAACCCGCTCTCAGAAATATTTGGATAATTTTGCCATGCTGGTTTTCTCCACATTATGCATAAGGAGGATCAAAAGCAGAATTACCAACATCAAAACTCTTATAATTACAAAATGCCATGTGTCTCAAATTAAAAATAAAAACAAAATAAAAGTTCAAACTTGACACCAAGCAATATCTACAGCTACAGCTACACCATTATCTCCCCAGCAATTGCGCCAAAATTTGATTACACCCAACTCTAGTCCTAAAAAGAATAAGCGGTCGCTGCAACTATAATCCGGTCTAAAAGTCCGGAGTCGAATCCCACAGAGAACTAAGGATTCACTCTAATTATTTAATATCACTAAAAAGACAAGCTCGAACAATTCCAAAATTATAAATATTAAGATTCTTATGTCTAACTAATTAACTAACAAATTAAAGTAGTAAATTAACAACTAGGGATATTAAGGATTGAAGACAAGATTAGAAAAGCCTAGAGTTATGATTTTCCCAATTGTCGGAATCCTTTCCGCTACATCTCCTTCTCTACTGATCATGAGCACTCGACTTATCGTAATTCTCTCTAGAGCAACTACAATAATGTACTAGTCATATTCTCTCAAATTACGCTAGCTCACACTTTTTCACCGCTCACTATGATCACGTCAAAGCTTTGTTATCACTATGATCACGTCAAAACTTTGTTATCTCTAATCCCACTTTTAAACCTGTCGTATTGATCTCTCATATACCTTGGGAGTGACGTTTTTTAACAACAACCTAATATGCACTCTTTCTCAAGTAATACATAATGAATAGCCACTGTCAATTGATGGCCATTCGATCAGTAGCAATAAACACGTTGTTGAACAAATAGGGATATTCAAAGGCAAAATTATATTAAAACATAACAAGAATTCATCCTCCAAAAGGTTCCATCAAACCCTAAATTAGAGAGTTTAGCTACTCATAATTGAATATACAATCATGTAATATTCAAAAGCATTAGGAAAAAACTCTTGTGATTCGTGTTCCAGAGTTTTCTGTAGTCTTTCGCCTCTCCAATAATATCCCTCATTTCTAAAAACTAAGTTTGTGAGGTATTTATAAGGTAGGGTTGAGGTCTACACGTCCAAACATAATGAGGAAATAAAAGTGGCTCGAATAAGTATCGTCAGTGCGGGGCATTGTCAGAGGCACCAAAATTACTCCGCGACACCATCAAAGGCGCCAATATTTCCCCGCGAGGCGCTATCAGAGGCGCCAACGACAATGCCCAGGACAAAGCCTTGCACTGTCTACAACTGTGACTTTTCATTACCTTGCACGTCTTCTTTTATTGCTCCATTTTGTAGCTTTGAGGTACCATTTCGTCCAACTTTTCTCCACTTCATGTCCAATCATTCTTACACGTAAAATAAACTCTATTAAGGTCAGTTATCGTACAAATTATCATCCAAACAACAGGCAAGTAGGGTAAATAATGTCAAAATATATGGAATTATAACACGACATCACTATATTCCCTTGCAACTTAAAGGCTGTGAAGTTTCACTATCACAACCCGCATTCCCAACCTCGGGACCATAATGGCGCCTAACGTCTACTTGTTAGGCATACCAACATTAGAGAACCAATTTAACAGTTTAAAACACCGATATAACAATTATTAACGATAAATAAAGGTGTAATACATGAGATAAACCCATAACATAACACAGTCAATAGTAATCCCAGAAATCTTGAGTTACCAATGCATGAGCAACTAGAATACTACAAGCATGATCTGAATGAAATACAACTGTTCAAAATGAAATATACAATAAAGATATAAATAAATGGGGAATTCAAGGACTGTGAACGACAACAACTCTACCTCAAGTCTCCAATGTAGATATGATGCGAGCAAAAGCACCACTAAACATCGCCAAAATCAACATCAGTATTTGCACAAAAAGTGCAGAAGTGTAGCATGAGTAAAACTTCCCAATATACTCTGTAACTGTCGAGCCTCACGTCGACGAGGTAATGACGAGGCTATGACAAGACACCTACCTAAATCATGTACAAGTATATACATAAAGCAATAAAATAATAAGTAGGACAATTAAAATATTAACTGGGAGGGGACATGTAGAAAGCGGGTTACGATAAGAACGGCAAGTACAAGTCACCAAATACCTTTTTTTTACAAAAACAACAACAATGCAACAAATTAAATCATCAATCTGAAATCAAGTAAAACAATGAAATCAACAATGACACGGCATCACCCTTTCGTACTTTTACTCTCGTCCTCACTATGTAATATCATAAATAAAATGACAATGTCGTCACCCTTCGTTCTTTTACTCTAAACCTCACATGATGTGATAAATGATAATAAACAATCAAATGCACGACATCATCCTTTGTACTTTAATTCTAACAATCTCTCAAAGAAATGATATTGTATGCAAATAAGGCACCGCAACACCCTTCGTCCTTTTCACTCTTCCTCACCAAGCAATAACATTAATTCAAAATAGGAAGGTGGGAAGAAATTTTACTTCAATCATAGTGTAATGATGACTCAACTTGACTTTCAAAATCCTAATAACTTCAAATTAAACAATAGATATGAATACGAACAATTAGATAAGTAATAATCTAACTATGGCATGGAAAGCAAAGTCATTGAAACGACATAATGCAATAAAATAATTTCCACCTGCATGCTTTAAACCAATGCCAATGCATATATACTTGCCACCTTACATATACATCGTTCCCGCACACGTAGCAAATAGACCAATAAGTCCTAATTTCCTCAATTCATGATTAACCACGACACTTATCTCACTCCGCAACCAATTCAATCAACCAACCACGTCATTGCCTTTTGAACAAACCTCTAAACCACCAAATCTAACCAATTATTGATCAAAAATTTCAAAATAAGCTTTAGAAACTACTTACAAAGAAAAAAGGTTCAATCTTTAATGAATTTAGAAAAAGTCAACAAAAATCAACCTCGAGCCCACTTGGTAAAAATTCAAGATTCGAACCAAAACTCGATTACGCCTTCACCCCGAGCTCGGTTGTGCGATTTGTCTTGAAATCCGACCTCAATTTGAGGTATAAATCTCAATCTTACAAAATTCCCAATTTCTACCCAAATTCTTAATTTCTACCATGAAAATCTTATGTTTGATGTTGAAAACATATGAAAAGTATTGGGTAATTGAAAGAAAATGGATTAAAGTTGCTTACCGATAATTTTGGGAAGAAAAATCTCTTGAAAAAAATGCCTCCAAAGTGTTTAGGGTTGAGAAATACTGTAAAATGAGCGAAGCCCCGATTTTTCCCTCTTTTACCAAGCTGCGGATGTCGCAATTGTGAATCGCAAATGCGAAACAAAGGTCGCAAATGCAAACTTTGCATCATAATCCCAAAAGTCCTGAATGTGACAAAATATTCGCAAATGCAAATTGTCCCCCTTCTCAAATGCATATAATTACTTCGCAAATGTGACGCTCACCCTTCAGAACTCTGCGTCGCTTATTGCGACTCTAAGATCGCAAATTCGTTCTCAGCTAGTTCGCAAATGCAAACTCTTTCCTCGCAACTGCGAGATTACCTAGCCAGAAAACTGCTCACAAATGTGATGACTTGATTGCAAAAGCGAGGCTAGCATTTTCAAGCCAAACATGCGAGATCCATAGACTAGCACCAGAGCAGCAGTGCACCAGCTAGTTCGAGTCATCCAAAACTCATCTGATACATACACCCGAGCCCCTCAGGCTCCAAACCAACATGCACACAAGTCTAAAAATATCATACGAACTCGCATGTATGATCAAGTACCAAAATAACATCTAAAACTACGAATCGGCCATCAAAACAAATGAAATTCAAAAGAAAACTCAAGAACCTCTAAAATTACAACAAAGCGTCAGAATCTTATCAAACCAAATCCGAATTGCACCAAATTTTACAAACAAATTTCAAATAATAAAACGGACCTATTTCAAGTCCCAAAACTAAATCCGGACCCGATAACCACAAAGTCAACATACGGTCAAACCTAGAAAATTTCTAAATTTTCAAGTTGCTAACCTTAAACAAAACACGTCAAATCAATTCAGGGACCTCCGATATCAATTTCGGGCATATAGTCCAAAATCACAATACAAATCTACCGAAATCGTTAAAATACTGATCGGAGTCGTTTACCCAAAATATTGACCGTGATCAACTCTAGCCTTATTTTTAATCAAAATTTTATTTTTATCAAAATTTCATATAAAAGCTTTCGAAAAAGTGACACGGACCACGCACACAAATCAAGAAATATCAAATGAAGCTACGGGAGGTTTCGAAACACGAAAATAAATGCTAGTACTCAAAATGACCTATTGGGTTGTCACATTCTCCCTTCATGATAGAATGGTCAAACTAATTGCCTGATGCATATTTCACTTTTGTTCCTAGGAATTTGATGCAATGCACAAAGGTGGAGAACCCTAACCTTGAGGTTTGATCTTCTTGATGGATTCACACCTTCCTAACTATCACTCATATATGAAGCCCTAGATATAGATTAAAAATAAAATAAATATAAAAGAAACAATAAGACAAAAATCATCAAAAAGTAAAAAAATATTTAACTATATGGAGCTTAGAATTATTGACAAAATCCTAAAAGAATTTTTCATAAAAGATGTTTGTTGAATTAATAAATAAATGAGTATATCAAAAAGGGACAAATTAGTCATACCATAATTTATTTTTTTCAAATTATCAATAAGTACAACAACAACAATTATGCTTCAATCCCAAACAAGTTCATGTCAACGATATGAATCCTCATTGTTTTTTTTGTAAGCTCAATTCATATTATCATTATTATCAAAATAATGTAAAAGTGAAGGTAAATTAAATAACTAAATAATAATAATAATAATAATAATAATAATATTAAAAGTTCTCTACTAAGTTTAAAATCTATTCTTAACTAGTAGGTATCAACTATACAAATCCTTTTGTTATATTGTGCCCTCTTTAGCTAAGTTTGCATTGATTCCAACGCTTTGTTTGGCCTTTCAAAATAATTTTCTTCCCATATGAATTTAGGTCCATCACGTCGATTTCTATGACATTCCCTCATCATCATATCATACCTATGAATCCGTGCATCTGTAGGTCGACACAGGACACGATCAAATCATCTCAGGTGATCTTTTCTTATTTTGTCCTTAATGTGTGCTACTTGCACTTTCTGGTGAATGTAATGATTTAATCTTATCTAATCTTGTATGACAGTACATTCATTTTAACATCCACATCTTTTCAATACTCGTTTTGTGAGTATTGGACGTTCGAAGCCCAATATTCATTACTATATAACATAATAGATCTCATAACTATTCTATAAAGCTTACCTTTCACTTTGGTAGACATCCTTTTATGACATACCTCGATAGTACTTTTTCATTTCAACCATATAATTTTAATTATATGAGTAACATCTTCATCTATTATTATATTCTCTTGAAACAATGAGCCTATATATCTAAATTGTTTGTATTTTGGCACCACAAGCTCATTTAGTCTCACGTCAACTTTGCTTTTCTCATGCTGACTAAACTTGTAATGCATGTACTCAGTTTTACTTCTACTTACCCTAAAACTCTTGGGGTCATTTGGTTGGTAGGATAAGGTATAATAATCCCGGGATTAGATGCAAAATTATTATATAACGTGTTTGGTTGAGTTTTAATCCAGAGTTAGCAATATCATAATTAATTTATTGTTATACTTATGAATTATTCAATTCCACATTGACGGTGGGATAATAGTTCAGAGATTACTTAATTCAGGAAAAAAAAAACTACAATGACAAAGATGCCCTTTTCAAACGCCCTTCCCCCAAATTCCTTTAAAAAAATCCAAGTTTAAACATAGAAATAAAATTTTATCCTAACTTATCTAATATACACCAAACATATATACTATATTATATTTTATCGAATCTTTAGTCCACTGAACCAAACATCTTTTAATTAAAAATATAGCCACTAAATAATCTCGTTTCTATTTAATTTGTATATTATAATCCCGTCATTATGATCTAGGGTAACTTGTTCTTCAATCAAACGACCCTTATTCTCTCAAGTGTTTTTTCCTAGCTCAAATTTTTGGACGACACTTTCGCTAGTTTCGTCAACTAGCACAATATTATCAGCGAATAACATACAAAATATTAATAGATAGATTAAAATAATTTTTATTATAAAATTGAAGCGTAATATCATTTAATAAACAACAAATATAATAGTGTTACGAAGCCAAATTTGAAGGAAGGTGGTTGAAATTATCATTTTTGAAGTAAGGGAGTTGAGGCTTACTGATCAAGAGATCCATTGTGTAGTCCAGGTATGTTCCAATAAACCCTCATGGCTTTTATCTGTGATTTATGCTAGCCGTCAGCACCACTTACGTAATATTCTTTGGAATAATCTAGTTAATTTGCATGACATTGTATGTATGCCATGGTTGATAGGGGGCGGTTTTAATGAAATATTAGAGTCAAAAGAAAAATTTGGAGGCCTACCTATTAATAATAATAGATTTGATCACTTTGGTAAATGCCTTAATTACTGTAAGCTAATTGATCTAGGATTCCAGAGTAGCCGTTACACATGGACTAACAAACGTAGGCATGGTTACACAATTTTAGAACGTCTTGATCGCTTTCTTGCAGACTATGACTGGCTAAGCTTATACCCAGAAGTGATGGTGAAACACTTACCCCGTACTCATTCTGATCATTGTCCGATTTTAATTAGTTTAGAACCCCCTCCTAGTATACACCATAACATATTTAGATTTGAAACCATGTGGACATCATATCCACAATTTCAACAAATAGTTCATAACATTTGGTTTGAAGACCAGCCCTTACTAAATACGGTTAATAAATTTCAACTACTAACCTCTCGTTGGAATAAACAAACGTTTGGTAACATATTTCAAGAAAAAAGAAAATTACTAGCTAGACTAGCAGGCATTCAAGCATCTATTCATTACCCTACAAAACTTGAAAATACAATTAAACTTAGATTACAATAACATATTACGCTTAGAGGAAGAATTTTAGAAATTGAAATCTCATATTAATTGGCTAAATGACGGCGACGCAAACACAAAATTTTTCCATATGTCGACCCTTCATAGACGCCGGAGGAATAGAATTTACTCCCTAAAGGACACGGTGGGAAACTAGAATAATAGCCACACTGACTTACAACATCTAATTACAAATTACTGTAAATCACTTTTCACTACTAATGATTTATGTCCACTAAATCACAACAAGACCCACAAACACTACCAACTTTCTCGAACTAACATACGACAGCTACACGAGCCAATTAACCGTGAAAAAATTAAATTGGATATGTATAACTTCAAAACTTATAAGGCACTGGGTCCTGATAGACTACATCCCTATTTCTATGACGAAATTTTTAGTTCTGGGATTATCACTACGGAACTAAACAAAACTCTAATTTGCCTAGTGCCAAAAATAACAAATCTTACATCTATACAACAATATCGACGCATAAGCCTTTGCAATACTACTTATAAACTTATTACAAAAATTATTGTTAATCGACTTAAACCTATAATTGGCAAAATAATAGGCCTCACACAAACTAGTTTCCAGCAAGGGAAAAGAGCTTCTGACAATGTCATAATAGTGCAGGAAATTTTAAATTACTATGCAAAAATGAAAAGCAAATCTTCTGCTATGCTCCTAAAACTAGACTTGGAAAAAGCTTTTGACGGACTGAAATGGTCATTCATCAGAAGGACCCTCCTTTATTTTAACATACCAGCACCAATGGTAACTTTAATCATGTCCTGCATTTCAACAACTTTCATTTCTATCATAGTCAATGGATCAAGGACACAATACTTCATGCCAACTAGAGGCATAAGGCAGGGTGATCCTTTATCCCCTTACCTATTTATAATATATATGAAAATGTTCTCTCGTATCATTTCTACTTCTGTGGACTACCTCCAATGGCAACCTATTAGTATATCACGATCAGGTCCTGTATTATCACATATCTTCTTCGCAGATGATATTATCTTACTTTTTAAAGTTACTACCAAAAGTTGGCATGCAATAATCGATGTACTAAAGTACTTTACACATCATTCAGGACAACAAATCAATTTTGATAAATCAAAAATATTTTTTTCAAAAAACTGCAAAGCTTCTGATAGGCAATTTGTCACTGATTCCTTCGGTATCAAGGAGGAAACTTCTTTTGGCAAATATCTAGGTTTTTCAATGTTCCAAGGAAGACCTAAAAAAGAAGATTTTTAATTTCTACTAGACAACTTCAAAAATCGTCTGGCAGGATGGAAAACAAATTTCCTAACTATGGCAGGCAGAGCTACTCTTATCAAATCCACCTTAAATAATTTACCCAATCATATTATGCAATATATAAAACTCCCAACTCACATTATTCAAAGAATGGAACAATACCAGCGGGATTTCCTACAGGGAAGTACTACTACAAGAAATAAAATACACCTAATAAAATAAAATGTGATAACTACTTCTAAGAAGCAGGAGGCTTGGGAATACAAAAACTTGGGCTAAAGAATTCTGTGCTACATGCAAATTTAGCTTGGAGAATTTTTAAGTATCCTAATGCCATGTGAGCACGTTTACTCCTTAATAAATATCTTAATAAGTACAACACCAACACCCACTCAAAAACTTGGTCTAATATTTTGCGAGGCTGGGAATACTGCCAACATGGAATCAAATGGAAGATTGGAACAGTCAGAACATTAAATTCTGAGATGATCCTTGGGTACATGCTGAGACACCTATCCGCTCTTTAATTCAGGGGCCACTACCTTCCGTCCATAAGGATTTAAATTATCTACTCTCTTAACTGACACTGGGTGGAGTTGGAACAACATTCTTTTTGATTTACCCCAGGAAATAAGACACGCCATTGTAGCCACTTATATTTCTAAGTTGGAAACTAGTGTAGACACCCTTTATTGGGGTTTAACACCAATGGGAAACTTTACTGCGCATTCACTATATAAAGCTTGGGAAGTAGAATTAGAAAAACCCATTAACACTCCACCATTTTCCTGGATATGAAAACTACCTATACAACCAAAGCTTAAATCGTTCATTTGGCTCCTATATCACCAGAGGCTTCCTACTAAAGAATACTTTAGAAATATTAAATTAATTCAGGATGCTTCGTGTGCTTAATGCCAACATGAGGAGGAAAGTCTTGAGCACATCTTCCTTACATGCATCAACGCTTCCACATACTGGCAAGAATTAGGTCTTATGAATCTTATTACTTCATTACCATCTATGCTAGGCACTGAAGCTTGGCTACATGTGCTAATCCACTCCAAAGGCCTAACACTTCCTTATAATATGAATCCTAAAACATATCTCCCCATATGCTTATGGAATATTTGGCTAACTCGTAATAAAAATAACTTCTACTCCACTAGGGAAAAAGGTTAATGTCAAACTTGCAAACCAACAAGCTACTGAATTTAGCTACTTGGTTGCCTGCTCTCACAAGCGTAGGAAAAGAAAATTAAGTAACCTGCACTGGACTGCTCCAAGGGCTAGGCTTTAGAAGCTAAACACAAATGGCGCTCATTCTAGCATGGCTGACAGAATTGGAGGAATATTTCGAAATTCTAATGCTGAATGGATACTAGGATTTTCAGGAACAGTCCCAAAGGGCACATCAGTGTCAGCTGAATTACATGCGTTGCTTACTGGACTCCAATTGGCCCGGGAATATAATTTAACTCCACTAGAGGTGGAGGTGGATGCAAAAGAAATTATCAAAATGCTATAACTCAGTCATATCTCATTGGCAAATATGCTAAATGACTGCAAGTACCTCCTGGACCAGTTAGGTAATCCGGTTGTTCACCATGCGTACAGAGAACGGAGTAGGGTGGCGGATCAACTGGCAAATGCAGGAAAATATTTTGCAAACAACTCTGTGCCATGTGTTTTTGCTGATATACCAGTTTTTTTGAAACAAGTTTTTGAAGCAGATATGAAGATCTCTTTGGAGTACACAACCAAAACACTGTCATGCGCAATGTCAACTGCGCACAAGTCCAGGAAACTCTCACTATGAACCCTAGTGACAATTTTACTTGTTCAGCAAATCTCAACAACGATATGTATATTAGTCGTAGTACAGTACCATATGCTAATAGTAGTACAATGCCATATTATCGTATAATAGCTTGTTATAGCCGGCTATCTAAGCCACCCTCTATATGCATCCGTTAATATATTAATATATATATATATAGTAACCCAAAAAAAAAAAAAGTTAGGCCCACACCGATTGAATTTTGGCGGTTCCCTGCATTTGTTTTCCACCAGTCTTCATTACAAATTTGAAAACACCACTCACACACCACCTACTGCCTCTCTCCTGAAGCTTCTCCTTCCTCCCATCAATGGCCGGTACTTCCAACCCCAAAACCCTAAACAAAACCCTTCTTCTTTCACAATCCCAATCCTTACCCTCAGCTCTCGCGGACGATGACGATTTTCAAGATCCTTCTCCTTCTCAGCTCCGATTTCGAAAACCCACCTCAACAATTCCCTCCCATAAGCCTCTTGCACCTTATAATAATAATAACACTGCCAGTTCTTCTCGCTCTTCCAAGAAGCCAAAACAGCATCCACTACACGGCGGCAAGGAGAACTTAAGTGTTGTTGGAAAGTGTGCTGAGGGTTCGGATTCGGGTCATAAATTGGATAGTTCTCGTCTTACCAAGAAGCCAAAACAACAGCCACTAATTTCCGATAAATCGGAGTCCGATTACGAGGATTTGGATCTGTGTCATGGATTGGATAGCATAGAATCGACTATAGATTGTTATTCTAGGATTCAAAGAACGGAGAATGAAGAAGAGTTAAAGAAGGGTTACTTGTTTAAGTCGATAGAGGCGAGGTTGCTCAATTCGGAAGACAGACTCGAAGAGAGAAAGGAGGAATCGGAGGAGTGCTCTGAGCTTGATTTGCTGCTCAAATTATGCGGCGAGGAGGAGGATGAAGGAGATGGTGTAGAGTGTTTTGGCTTAGAGGACGAATATGGTCTCGTTTGTTGTCCTCTTTGTGGAGCTGATATTTCAGATTTGAGTGGTGACATGCGAGAGGTTCACACTAATGAGTGCCTTGACAATGAGGAGACTCCAGCTCATGTAAGTTGCTCTTTGTCTAATCCTCATTTCCTACTGTATGATCTCTGTTACTTAAAGGATATAAAATTTTCATAAAATTTGGGCTTAATTCAACACGTAAAAATATAGATGTATTTCCATGTCATTGTCTCAGTTGCATTTCCCATTATTTGTCTCTCCATTTCAAGTGTCACTGCTGCCGTTATAGTTCATCAGTGACGTTACTAGTGTTTCCTGATTTTTAATGAAGATATGGGAAGTTAAAAGTTGGTTTACCTAAAGTTGGAATTTGTTGATCATCTTGCAGGTGGTTACTGCCAATAATGATGTATCTTTTCAGTGTCCTGGGCAAGTGCTTAATGATTCCCCATGTCAATATCCTAAAGAGGTTGTCCGCGTATCACCTGTTGTGGAGTGGTTACGAAATCTTGGACTTGCTAAATATGAAGAAATCTTTGTTCGGGAGGAGATTGATTGGGACGCTTTAAAATCCCTGACAGAAGAGGTTTGCTTATTGTTCTTCATTACTAATATCCTCGTGCTCACTATAAAACTAACATATCTCTAAAGTCATGGAACACAAACAAATGTGTGCTTGTGCCCGTGAGGGTGATTACGTCCAATATTTTGTACCAATAAAGAAAAAAAAGATTACGTCCAGCTTTTATGCACAAATGCACCTGTTATCTTTAAGTGGCCATTATTCATAGTTGTCTTTAAAGACTCTGTTGTATGCATAAAGTTTTAAACACGAAATTGGGCTGGTTAAAATGCTTTAGAGCATATTAAAACTTCAAACAAGCTAATGTGCTTATGTCCCTAGGTAATATGTGAAGGGAAATTATTTCTCTAATTGGCTATATGGAACCACAGGTGGGATATTCAGGGGCTGGGTGAGGTCATGGTCTCAAGGATTCTCCTTCGTATGTTTTCCCTTCTAGAATATGGTGCAGCCTTTGCCTCCTTTGAATGCACCCTCCTTTATATGCACCCCCCTCAGACACATGAACGAAAAATGCATATCGTAACCATCAATCTCATTGTTTGTTTCTCATTACAAGTTTTGAATTACAACTTTTTATTTGGAGTTGGCCGTTGGAGGTTCAGAACAAGGTCGGAACAGTGAGAACTGAAAAGAAGGGTAGTCTTGAAGAATCATTTAAAAGATAACTGAAGTGATAATTCTCTGGTTATTATTGTTTGAGTACTGCCGGAGCATCTCTGTAGTGCCCAAATAGAATTTGCTTTAGGTTCAAGCCAAAAAAGATCCTGGTAAAAGTAAGACTTGAATTTTCTTCCCTGGAGGGAAAAATACCTGGCAAATTCAGATACCATGTAAATCAACACTTGTTTCTCTGCCATTCCAAGTTGGACTTGTAAAGAGAGGCTTTGCTGAGTTGTGCTTGTTATTTCCACTGTTAACTTATTTATGTGATTTGGTGACCAAACTATTAAAGCTGTTTATTTCACTTGGTGCTCAAACTACTAAGCTTAAGTCGGTACTCCTGTTGTTTGTATTTTTGCCCATCTAATTCCACTATTTCAAGTTACGTTGCAGGATTTATTTAGCATTGGTGTCACTGCTCTTGGTCCGAGGAAAAAGATTATTAACTCTATTTCGGAGCTAAGAAAGGAAACTGCCGAGGAAAAAGTAGCTCGGCGAGATGTGACAAAAGTTGTACCTGATGATGCCGGTACTAAACCAAGCAAGTTGATAACAGATTATTTTATTTGTTCTGTTTCGGAAAGAAAGAGACTTTGTGCTACTGATAGGGCACAGACGGAGGTTGGAAGAACTCGTTCAGATGCTTCCCGTAAGAGAATTCAGAAGAAAAATCCAGCCAAGAGTGCAAAATCTAAAGATATTCCCATGTGGTGTTCTGTACCAGGAACACCATTCCGAGTGGTAAATACCCTAAATAAATAACTTACTTACACGGACTTTTGTATCATCTCAGTTGTTGGAAAAATTGCATAATTTACTATTCAACAGCATCCATTTTACCAAATTTAAGTTGGATGCTGAAAATGCACATATGTTGGAAGCTCTCCATAGTATGCACACATTTGTTTGGATTTCATATAATGGAGAGTACAGTGCTGATTCAAAGCAATGCATGTGTATTTTATACTGTATTAGTGGCTTAACTAGTTGTATGATTCCCTGCATCTTAATGCTTGTGCATTTGGTTATTGCTAATGAAAATTGTTGCAGTATGTCAATAAGGACCAGGCTTTTTTTCAACTGCTAGCATGTTAACTTGTTATTCTTTACCTCAGTTGTGAAAATTGCTAAAAGTGTCTTGTTTACATCATTGCAGGATGCTTTCAAGTACTTGAGAAGAGATTGTTCTCATTGGTTCCTCAGCCACTTCCATTTAGATCGTAAGACCTCTTCTGTTAACCATATTTTCGAATGTTCATAGCTGAACCAGCACAAATAGAAACAACGAAAATAGCATCAGCTCGCAGGCCAGTCTCTTTTAACTCTGCTTGTAGGGGCATTTCCAAAAATGTGTTCACTTTCCTTTAAAGGATAAAAAAAGTTGCGGAACCTTCTTTTAGTTCTCTATGATACAATTTTCTGCATTCCAAATACACAAAAGTCCATTGTTTTCTTCCTGCAACAAATGCTAAATGTTAACATTTTCGGCTCTTCTCTTAATAACCGTGTTTAGTCAAACTACAACAAAAATGAGATGGAGGTAATAATTGGTTTGAGTTTGATCCTCTAATGAGATTTTAGAGCTTTCGCGTATTGCTTGCAGAAGTTTTGAAGTACACTATCAGTCGATTACTCGATTGAGTAATTTCATGTTTAACAATTACAAAAAAGCACATTTACTTTCACGTGCTTGTCAATAAAATGAAGTTGTCAAGGTTGCGTTATGGTTTTCCCAATGGTTACCACATATAAATTTATATTTCTTTAAAAAATAGGATTACGTTTTTTATTCTCTTTTTGAATAGAATTTTCTCTTCTATCATGAAAGTCAATTGATAACTTCTTGTATCTTTTATTTAGAAGAGTTATTTCAGGATGTTACATTTGTAATGAGGATATCATCATGTAGATATTAATCAGCATTAGGTTCTTACTTGATTAATTGCTGGCATGGCATTCATTGAGAACTGTTAGAATGTATCCTTATTTGTGTATATGATATCTTGTTTGATGCTTATGTGATCAGCAATTAGCTTATCAGTCCAGCTTTGAATTTTGTTGTCCTATATCTCTGTAGATTATCAAGGCCTTACTAAGTCCTTCTGTCATGGAAAAATTTATTGTTCCTCAATTACGGCAAAGCTTGTTAATCTGAAGATTGGAATCCCATGGGACAAGATACAAGTTTTACCCATCAACCAGAAGATCAACATCGCAGGGATTGATGTCATATGCTTTGATGCAAACCATTGCCCGGGTTCCCTGATAATCCTTTTTGAGCCACCCAATGGTAAGGTGTGGTACAAATTGGTTTGCCCTATGCTTTTTCTGAGTTCTAGTTTGATTGTTCTTGTGAGGATATCTTGTTTGTTTCATGCAATAGGCTGTCCTGCACACGGGGGATTTCCGATTTTGTGAAGAGATGACAAGGAATTCAATCTTGCAGACTTGTGGTATCCACACTCTCATCCTAGATACAACATACTGTGACCCTCAGGTATTTTAGTTTGATAATTCATTCATTGTCATGAAGTCAAACAACCTACCAATAATTATGTGCTTGCTTTTGTGGTGACACTTGCTATTTTGTAATGGTCCATAATGTTCCTCTCTTCTACAAATAGTAATATCGCATAAAACTTTCACATATTACTAAAATTTATATTCATTATAAATTCAATTTTAGCAGGAATGTGGTATTTTAACTATTTCTTATGTTATTATGAATATAATACACAGGTCAATCCAAATTTGAACTTAAAGCCTAGTCGATCTTGGTTGCTTAAAATGGGACAAAATGGAGTAGCAATTATTAGTATTATCATGCTAAATATGGCATTGTTAAAATGAATATATATAAGTCATAGGGAGTTACTACTAACTTGTAGAATATAAGTATTTGAATGCCAAATATATGGATATCATGGTATTTTAATAGTTAATAGGTCTAAGTCTAACACATCTGCTTTTTTGGGTGTGTTTTGGCTCTCAGTTAAGGTACAAGTATTTAAGTGTAAATGGTACAAGCTCTATTTTGTCTGGACCAATGTATAGAAAACAGTCATATTAACAAATATCCCCTTGAATATTGGGTACTCTTTCTTTATGGCTTGAGAAGCAGATACTGCGAAACTCTTGTTTATACAGTTGGATACATTTCAGTGTTTTATCAGCATGTTTCCTTAAATACTTCAAATGCTCTAAGAGTTTGCTCGCCTTGCAGTATGACTTTCCAAAACAGGAGTCTGTTATTCAATTTGTTATTGAATCAATACAGGCTGAAACTTTCAACTCGAAGACCTTGTTTCTCATTGGTAGCTATACTATAGGTAGACTTCATATCTGAGTCTTTACATTGCTTGGTAAATATGACCAAAAACTCAAAAGCCACCTAGTATCTTATGTCTAATGCTTTCATCCGAAGGCTTTTTCTCATGGTTTCTGCACTAATTGTTTCAGGAAAAGAGAGGTTGTTTGTGGAGGTTGCTCGTGCTCTACAGAAGAAAGTCTATATCACTGCATCAAAGTTACGCATTTTGGAGTGTCTGGGGTTTCCTCGAGAAGATATGCAGTTTTTCACATTAAATGAGCAGGAAAGCCAAATTCATGTTGTGCCTATGTGGACACTGGCTAGCTTCAAAAGATTGAAGTATGTTTCTAATCAGTATGCGGTAAGTCTTTTGATGTTCAAGTGTTTTGTGATGATTCCAAATTCTGATGCAGCCGCAATCTGATGCTTTAAGTATCTTGGAGACAGGAAAAAGTTGGTTTTGATCTTTTCAAATAGTAATAGTGCTTATATTTAGGTGGAGTGAGTATATGATTTTAATAAAAATAGATAAATGACTTTGTATGATTATTATGCCTGCAAGCTGTGCGATTCCATCTTTGATCAGTTCAATAAATTGGCTAAATTTATTTGGATAATACTGAACTTCTGCAATCCCAGTAGTGCCAGTCGATCTACAATTGTTGGAGGGATAAAAGATAGTAGTACATAAACTTTCAATAAAAAAGAATTTGTATTCAATTGAATAATTCTATACTAACAAAATACAAATTTAAATGATATA
>ML435441.1:52019-62157 GCA_005239525.1 Nicotiana knightiana | reverse complement strand
CCCCCCCAAACCCGAAAAAAAAGAAGGAAAAGGAAAACAATAAATGAAGAATTACAAATTTTGCTATGGTGCCTTTAACTCACAAAATGAGATTCCTTAGAATTATGTTTTGTGGTGAAGAAGGACCTTCTGGAAACATGAAAGATGAAAACTTAATAGTATGGAGGAGGTGGTGATGGGGAAGGAATTGAGGATTGTTGATAATAGTAAGGAGGTGGTGGTGATGGTGGAGGAGGAGGGGGTGAATTATAGTAGTAAAGGTGGTGGAGGAGAAGATGATGGTTTTTTGTAGTAGTTATTCTTTGGCAAAGATGGCACCTTTTATTCGTGTTTAGGCATTGAGGGTACCTTGTAGTAGTTATTTTTTGGAAGAGACGGCACTTTCTTGTAGTTATCTTTTGAAACTGATGGTTTCTTGTAGTAGTCATTCTTTGGCAAAGATGGCGCTTTGTATTCTTGCTTAGGCATTGAGGGTACCTTGTAGTAGTTATCTTTTGGAAGAGACGGCACCTTCTTGTAGTTATCTTTTGGAATTGATGGTTTCTTGTAGTAGTCATTCTTTGGCAAAGATGGCGCCTTGTATTCCTGTTTAGGCATTGAGGGTACCTTGTAGTAGTTATCTTTTGGAAGAGACGACACCTTCTTGTAGTTATCTTTTGAAATTGATGGTTTCTTGTAGTAATCATTCTTTGGCAAAGATGGCGCCTCATATTCCTGTTTAGGAATTGAGTGTGCTTTATAGTAGTTATCTTTTGGAAGAGATGGCACCTTCTTGTAGTTATATTTTTGAACTGATGGTTTGTTGTAGTAATCATTCTTTGGCAAAGATGGCGCCTTGTATTCCTGGTTAGGCATTGAGGGTGTCTTGTAGTAGTTATCATTTGGAAGAGATGGCACCTTCTTGTAGTTATCTTTTGGAACTGATGGTTTGTTGTAGTAGCCATTATTTGGCAAAGATGGTACCTTGTATTCCTGCTTAGGCATTGAGGGTACCTTGTACTGGTTCTTGGACACTTGTGGCACTTCATAATTGTCTTGTGCCAGTGGCTGGATATGATAGTTGTCACTTTTGGTTACTGCGCTTGGTACTTTGTTATACGTTGAAACTGGTGATTTATAAGAATCGGATGAATATGCCATAGTGCAAGTTGCAATCAAGAAAAATGCCAAAGCAGAAGCAACTTGAGACCATTGCTTCTTTATTTGGCTCCCCATTGAGAATATTTGGATTCTAAGGCTGACTGGATTGATTCTTTTTCTGTGTATTTGAGAATGGAATAACTAGGAGTTTATATAGCCTAAACTAAGAAGGTGACTTGATGATTTGGATGCTTAAAATAATCCAAATTCATATAAGATTTTGCCATGTTTTGGTTAATGCTGTTCCACTAAGGTCTTGAGATAATGGAGAGCCATGATCAAATCACAACTTTACTTGACTGACTTACATACAAAAAAAATTAAAAATCCAGACATTTATTGAATTTCAAGAAAATGGTTGCATGCGTACATACAATTCTAAACTAGTGGCAATAAAGGAAAATAGAGAAACTGCTTTGCTTTTTCATGTTTCTAAGCTTATTCATTTCACTTCATTCAAGTTAAGACTTTTGTACCTTACGCCTCTTTGGCGCTAATTTTGTGAAAATTGAAAAGTTTATACAAGCTCAGAAAATCTATCAAAGCTGGAATACCAATTCCTTATTGCATTTTGGGTACAATTTAGCAAATGTTTGTTTGATTCTCTTAACAAGTCCTAAAGGGACAAGCGATAATGAAAAACGTTTTAAAGAGAAACTTAGTTATCAATTTTTAGGAAGTCCAATACTGTATTACTTAATACATACTCATGTCTAATAAGTGGCATGGATATAAATATTTTATGTGAAATCTACAAATTGCATGCTTAAAGTTGATAAAAACTACATGTATCTATATCTAACAGTTATACACACACGTGTTGAATATGTATCCACGCAGTCACGAAGCTAGAGCATTAGATACAGGTTAGGAAGAACCCAATAGCTTTTGCTTAGACCATGTATTTGTATTAAAAATTTCACTAAATTACGTATAAATATGCAATTGTGAACCCAATAATTAAGACGAGCTATGAGTTCAATGACAAGTTCAGAAACCTTAAACTTCAAATCGTGGCTCCGTCTCTGCTCATAGTTGTCTTCTTTAGTTCAACGTACTCTTTGTACTAGACTACAAATATGTCAGGTTTGTTGACATCAATTAGGTGCTTTCTCGGTGTTGTTGGGTTTTCTCTGCAAGACCCAAGAGAGCTATCTAGCCAAATGTTTGCACAAAATTCTAGAGCTAAATTCTTTAACTTGTACACCTCTGTAGGTCTTGATTGCTCTCATTCAAACCCTTTAGCCATTCTCTAAGTTTTTTCAGTATTTGTGTTTAACTTCGTCTCCTCATTCCTATATGCCGTCATCCCATGCACCTAAAAAAGAGTAGCCCGGTGCATGAAGTTCCCCACATTCATGTAGGGTCCGGGGAAGGGCCGCACCTCAAGGGGTGTGATGTCGACAACTACCCTAATGAAACATCCCATGCACCTAAGATTATTATATTTTTCTCTTTATAGTTGCTTACTTTGTTTTAATTAATATGATTCTCCATTTTGGGTCGCTTCAAATTGTTTGAAACCATTCTATTAAATTATACATACTTAATCGTTGATATGTTGTTTGCTCTCTTTTCAACCACTATGTTAATATTCCCTTTCCTCATCATTAACAAATTATGTAAGTCGATTAAAATCGCAGACACTGTGACATAAAATAAATCGGAGGAAGTATAAGTTATTGCTTTAGCATTTCTCTAGGATGTCTTTCGTCTTTCTTTTACTTTGAACGCTAAGCAACAGTAAGATGACTACTTGGTAAACTTTTTCTGTACTTATGCCATTTTTCTACCAAAACTGAAAGTTTCCTGGCATTCTTAAATCTACACTAGCTTTGTCATTGACCTCAGGAAATAAAGTGTTTCCTACTAAAGCCTTTTGTACGTACAATGGCTCAATGATTTTAACTTGTTAAGTGTTTGATTTTATGTATTGATCCAAATTTGAGTGGTGATGTAACAGTTTGTTACTTCTACAGGGACGGTACAGTCTTATTGTTGCTTTCTCTCCAACTGGTTGGTCATTTGGTAAAGGAAAGAAGAAGTCAACTGGAAGCAGGTGGCAGCAGGGTACTATCATCAGGTTATTGTCTACTTAACTTTGATGAGTCAAACCAGCTACATATGTAATTATAATTGAGTCAATGTACTAAATCAATGGATGACGTTTAACTACTGAACCAACATGTGTTTGTTCGGATTATGGTTAAACACAACTGATTGATGAGAACATCATTTGTTTTGCTCTCAGGTATGAAGTACCATACAGTGAACACAGCAGCTTTTCAGAACTCAAAGAGTTCGTTAAGTTTGTATCTCCTGTTAACATCATCCCTAGTGTAAATAATCATGGACCTGAATCCAGCAACGCAATGGTCTCATGCCTCTTGGACTGATCTATTGGCAGTAATTTTGTGCATTTTGCCTGTTGTAGCAATTTGAGATTGCATTTGGTACTGTGCAATATAGTTTTCCAAGATGTTATACCATTTTCTGGCCGGTCCATTGTAGCTTGGACAATGTAACTGCTGATGTTTTGTTCCAAAGCATGGGTATTCTTTACATGATGCAATAATAATTAGTGTATTCAGTTACACATTCCTTACCTTATGTTGGAAATTCCTCTGCCATTCTTAAATAGCCATAGCTGGTTAAGTAGGAGAACATGTAAACAAACCCAAACAAAATATTTGATTTTGTCTCACTGTTAATATATCTCATTCTGCCTATCCTTTATTCTTTTTCCATCATCGTCATGTGGGTTTCCTTTTAAGTTTCTTGAATCTCATGGTTTATGTTCTATCACAAACTGTTTGTTTCCCACTTATAATGTTGTATTCATAGATAATTAGTTGTGAATATTTAGCTAATGGGCATCCTTTATGTTAGATTGGTCAATTATTTTTAAAACTACACAACGACTCATACTATTTTATCTATTTTGGGTAACTCTTCCAACCATATTCATTAAGTGAAGGTAGGTGGCAGGTCAACGGTAGAGTGGTCGTCTCAACTCTCAACTTGCATTACATACGTCTCTTTGCTCAACCATATGACTATTGCTGATATATCCTTTTCCAAGTTGGATTTGAACTGCATTCTCTTCTTTTGCTGTGAAATTATGATTTGCTAAAATTCAAAGTCAAAAGGGCTTATGCTATATATTCGTCAACTAGTTTATTTATTTACCCATCATCTATTGGAAACAACCTCTCTACTTGCATTAGGCAGGGGTAAAGTCTGCGTACAGACTACCATCCTCAGACCCCAAATGTTGGGATCAAACTGAATTCGTTGTTGTTGTTGTTGTTGTTGTATCATCTGCTCCGGCATGCATTTATATTTCGAACAGTAAAATAAAAAGAAGGGCCAATATTCTAACCCCACACTCTCATTTAAACTATATTAATATTTGGAGGTTTGGCATGATAGATGTTGAAAAGACAGCAATATAATATTGATTATCAGCTATAGCCTATATGTCCATATTTGTTCTTTTTCACAACTTATTTTATAACCAAATGATGTAAAAAAAAAAAAACAGCTAGTGTAAGAATTCGTAGGCTTTACTTGTTGAAGGAGTCCTAATACTGAAAGTCGTGCGTTGACAATTTGTGCTTGAATTGGATGATAAACTAAATTAGCTTAGGATACGACTAAGAAAAGTTGCAAGGAAGCTTAGAGTGAATTTGATGGTGTTCAATTAACTTTGTGTTCGTTACGCAAAAGTTATTTTCCTTTTTTTTGTTACATAAAAATCAGTCAACTTTATGTTCATTACGCAAAAGTCACTTTTCTTCTTTTTGTTACATAAAAGACATTCAACTTTGTTCATAACCCAAATCACTTTATTTTCTTTTGTTACACAAAAATTATTTTACTTTGCTCTATTTATCACAAAACCCACTTTGGCCAAATTTTATAATACTTTTACTTGAAAAGTCTATTATGTTTTTGACATTATAAATTCTCTTATTTATGTAATACCTTCTATATTATATACTATATAATACATTTTTACCTAGGTATTTTACTTATTATTAAAATAACTTTAAGTTATTTTATTTATTATTTTTATAATATATCCATTCGTTTGATTTTTTTATGGCACTCAATTTGTTTAATCATATTCAAGCATGAACATATTTTAAATATAAAAATAATAAAGAAATATTTATTTAAAATAATAAAAATATATTTGTTTAACAAATGATAGTTTTTTATAGTCTGTAAAAATTTTAATTTTTTTTTTGAAGATATTTATGTTTAATATTAAGTTTTTTAAAGCTTTATTTGTTAATATTATTTATTTGAAAGTATTAAACTGATGTGTCATTTTGCTAAGGGTATTTTATTTATTAAATTAATGGGTATGGCTTGGATGATAAATCAATGAGCTTTGGTTTTTTAATTTTCACTAAACATATTTCATTAAGCATGATTAAGAACATGGGCTTGAGATTTGTTCACGGTAATATTACCGACAAATTTAATAATGCTACTTATATATCTTGAAAATTAATATTAAGAAAAAGTTAAATGTACGAATATATTATAAAAATAATAAATAAAATAATATTAAGTTATTTTAATTTTAAGTAAAATACATAGGTAAACGTATATTATATAGCATATAATATAGAAAGTATCACACAAATGAGAGAATTTATAATGTCAAGGGCATAATAAACTTTTCAGGTGAAAGGTTTGTAAAATCTTGTCAAAGTTATTATTGTGATAGCTAGAGTATATTAAAATTATTTTTATGTAACAAAAAGAAAGAAAAGTGACTTAAGTAATGAATACAAAGTTGAATGACTTTTATGTAAGAAAAAAAAAGAAAAAATAACATTTGGATAATGAACACAAAATTGAATGACTACCCATGAAATTTACTCGGAAGCTTATAAATAAAAGATATAAGAAACCAGTGGCGGACCCAAAATTTTGTGCAAGCGAGTTCAATCTTAGAAGTATATAACTTTAATAGTAAAATAGTAATTGTCAAGTGGGTTCAAATAAATATTTATATATGAAGCGGATTCAGTTGAACCCCCTAGCCACCACTTGAGTCCGCTACGGTAAGAAATGCTTAAAAGAACTAAACTGGAATGAAGATAATTTGGTTTGATTTGTTCTTCTGATTGATTGGATAATGTCTATATCTTTATAAAACAAGGTCATGTTAATCATGTCCCAGTTTTATTCTTATAATTATCTATCTATTCACCATTCAACGGACACTGAATTAATGCATTGACTACAGCACACTGCATCTCGAGTCAACGCTCCAACATCTAACAAGGGACTGATCAAATGACATTAGGAGTCTTCTAGAATATCAACTGATGGTACACTTATCCTCGAGACGGGCGGATCCACCCTTATGGGTTGGTGGTATGACACACGTTCGGTTGCTAAAATTATCGTATATTTATATGTAAAAAAATTTAAATTAGGTTAAATATATGATCCTGCCGTCCTATCCGCAAACTAGACAAAGATGCCATGATTGGTAGACCTTTTTGAAAGCTTTTCTCGTGTGTAAAATTCAAGTTGAAATTTATCTTGAACCTTGTCTGATTTTTTCTTTTCCTTGTGCTTTTTATTTTTTTCTCCCAGTCATTTTTCTTTTTAGCTACCTCCCAATTTCCTATTTGTCGTTTATTTTTTTTATTTTTTTCCTTTGTTCTATTACTTTATCTATGATATTTAGCAAGAACACTCAAACAAGAGCCTCCAAAATTTAAAAAATTCATAATATAAACATTTCTCTTAATATCAGATCTTTTAGTTTTCTTCTTTCAAAATTAAAAAACTTGGGTCTTGATTTAGATTGAGATCAAAATTGATTTATAATTTCTTATGTTTTTATAACATAAAAATTTGTGTTATTCTATGATTGGTAAATACAATTTAAATCTCTTTAGTAATAAATTATGATGAATATTTCACAAGCATTAGATTTATGATTTTAAGTTTTGAGATCTTGTAGTTTATCTAATTCCACATTTACTTATGGGGTATAATTTATCTATTGAAGATGTTTTTTTTCTTATTCTGATCGGTGAAGTTCCCTTATTAAAGATTTTATTTTACTTGTACAAATTTATTTTTAGCATACAAAAAAATGTAGTTCCCTAGTGAAAATATTGATTTTACTTGTATTATTAATAATAAAAGCGTGCTTCCTTCTTTAAAATGTTAATTATATTTGCTTCTAAATGTGTGAGATGTAATTTTCATACGACAATAAATAACATATATACCCAATGAAATTTCATAAGTACGGTCTGAAAAATTGATGTAATTTTATATTTGCAAATAAAGTGCTTATTAAATTGTCCAAATAAACTAAAAAATGAACGAACAATCGTTCCGAACAAATAATATATTAATAGTTATTGTAAGGTGTACATTAAAGAAAATTTTAATACCCGCCATCTTTAAATTCTAGATCCGCCTTTACCTCGAGACAAGATGACAAACCAAGTCAATGAACTATTAATTCTACAAAAACAAAAGTTTATGACAAGAAAGAAAAATAATTAGGTGGCCCTTGTTCTTGACATGTGCAAATCTATAGAATCAGTGAAGGTATGTCATTTATAAAATCTAAAAAAAATAAAACGCGTAGATGATGAATATTGACTTACAGCTTGATGGATGGTTGTTATCTGTTGTATTGTATCGTATTGTTACTTTAAATATAATATTTATTTTGATTGTTACTTAAATTTTATTGTATCGTATCGTTAAGTCTGTTGTTACGTAACGACGAAAAGTGCCACTTTATGGAACGATCGATTTGGTGTGAACGCATCATTACCTTATTTTTTCCTCTCATCTTGTTCGTCTATATTATTAAAAATTTATATTTTATCTTTACCTACTTTTTTATATAATAATTCTAACTTGTACATTACGTTTTATTTATAATATTGCAAGTTTATTCTTCATATTGTTGGTGCATGACATTATGAAACGACAGAAAATAATACAACCTATCCAAATATTGTATATATCAAATTAAAGCAATACAATATAATATAATACAACATTATATGGTACATTATGAAATGATGCATAACAACCATCCAAAAGAGCTATTAGTTTAAACAAACTTTGTTCATTTCGGGTAGTTGGGCTGCTATTAGCTACATAGTGAAGAATTAAATATCATTCTTGTTGGTCTTTAAGCTTAGTGTAGCTTAATTTTAAGCTTAGTCTAGCTTAATTTTAAACTTGATGTAGCTTAAAGAGAGTTAATGGAAAATGGTGGGAAAAGAAATGGAGGGAACTGAAATTTTGAATTAGTGCACTTTGTCCTTCATTGGAAGAAGGAAAGAAAAACTAAGTGTATATATAGAGAAACTCTTCTTCTAGCTCTTAAAGAGTTGAGAAGAAGGCAAGCCTCACGCCATCGTCTTCGCTCGCTCGGCTCGGCTTCGACTTCAGATCGATTGATTAATCTTTTTGGACAAAATTATTTTTAAATTATTTAATTAATTAATTTAATTAATTAATGGAAAATTTTCAAATCCGGAATGACCCGCGACCCGGTATGGTCCGACCCGTTTTCTTTCCCGGATTATTTTAAATCCGTTTTTAAATTTCCCGCAATATTCATACCTGTTCAAAACAGCTATGGCTGTTCTGAAAGGATTCACACCTGTTCCAACAACTATGGCTGTTCTGAAAGGTTGCAAAACCTTTTCAGAAACAATACTAAATTGGCTATATATATACCTTGAATCAATTTTTACTTACTAAATTTTCTGATCTTCTTCTTCTTCTTCTGCACAAAATATTCCAATGTGTTTTACAGCCTTCGAGTGGTTCGTTGATCACCGGCGTTTTTGGTACCAACACTCCGGTGAGTTAAATCGTTCTATCCTGGGAGGATATATTCCAACACCTCGGGTACTTGAGGGGAATAATTTCCTTAAGGACACATTGTGTATTCAATGGGCTCGATTTATTCTTATATTAATTTTCATAGAAAAACTAAGAACGCCTGGACTAGCGCGCCCGCGCTCAGCATACGCTAGTGGTCGCGCTAGTCAAGTTTCTCACTATCTCTAGTATATTCCACTAGCACGGCCGCGCTAAAGCCCGTGCTAGTGAGGTTTCTTACTGTTTTTGTATTTTTCAGAATTATTATTGTTTTATTTTATAGAAATACAGAGTAGTAACAATCTTAAGGAAATTACATTTTTATTATATTCTGTATTCTGTTTGTGGAGATTAAAAACCTTTGTGTTTTCTACTCTGTCTGAATTTTACTATTCTGATTTGAAGATATAAAACTTCATCACAATTTTGAAATTCAGAAACCAATTTGAAGAACTTAAAAACTTCATCATTTTTTGTGAAACAGTATATAAGAACTTCGATTTTTTATTTATTATACATACTGTTTATTGTTGATTACAGTATTGTTTAGTGTTATGGTTTTTCCATTGATTGAACTCTTCTATTGGNATGTTTATTTGCTTAATAGTGAGGATGAAGCAATTGAAGCATTTAAGCAATACAAGAATGAAGTGGAGAATTAATTGAATAAAAAGATCAAAATGATTAGAAGTGATAGAGGTGGATAATATGAATCTCCGTTTGTAGAAATATGTTCGGAATATGAAATTATCCGTCAAACTACTGCACCTTACACACCTCAATCCAACGAAATTACGGAAAGGAAAAATCGGACATTAAAGAAAATGATGAATTCTTTATTAATAAGCTCCGGATTAGCATAGAGTTTGTGGGGGGAAGCTATCCTTACAGCTAACCGAATACTCAACAGAGTACCCCACAGCAAAACGCAATCTATTCCATATGAAAAATGGAAAGGTAGAAAACCCAACTTGAAATATTTCAAAGTGTGGGTCTGTCTAGCAAAGGTACAAGTTCTTTTACCTAAAAGGGTTAAAATCGGACAAAAAATAGTAGATTGCGTTTTCATTGGATATGCTACAAACAATAAAGCATGTCGATA